>PVJN01013486.1:0-48380 GCA_004026805.1 Lasiurus borealis
TGCCCCCTGCCACTGGCCTGCTCACCCCCATTTTCCATCCCCACTGGCCTGCTCACCCCAAACTGCCCTCCTGCTGGCCTGCTCACCCCAAACTGCCCCCCACTATCCTGATTACCTCCAACTGCTCCCCACTGAAGTCCTACTTGCCTCCAATTGGCCCCCTGCTGGTCTGCTTACCCCCAATGGCCCCACCCCCCACCAGCCTGATCACTCACAACTGCCATCCCATCCTGGCCTGATCACCCACAACTGCCCTCCCCCTTGGCCTCTAACTGCCTCTACCTCAGCCCTGTCACCATGGCTTTGTCCAGAATAACATCCAGAAGGTCTGGAAGGTCTCCCAGTCTAATTAGCATATTACCCTTTTATTAGTATATATAGAGGCCTGGTGCATGGGTGGGGGCCATATGGTTTGTCTTGAAAGGTGTCCCAGATCTGGGTGAGGGTTCCCTTGGGGCATGGGGCAGCCTGGATGAGGACCTGAGGGCCATTTTCAGGCTGGTCAGGCCCCTCAGTGAAGACCCTCACCCCACAGGGGTGTGGCCAGCCTGGGTGAGGGGCTATGGCTGCTTGCAGGCTGCCACACCCCCCAGTGATCCAGGCTCCCAGCGGATTGACGGCTTGGTCCCCAGCATAGGCCATGTAGGAGGCAGGCAACCGATGATTCTCTCCCTTTATTGATGTTTCTATCTCTCTCTCCTTCTCCTTTCCTCTCTGAAATCAATTTTTAAAAAAAAATTTTTTTTTTTTTAAAGAAGAAGATACCCTCCAGGAGAGCTGGCTCTGCTCTTTGCTGCATCCTCCCCACCTAACTCCATACCAGGCACATAGAAGGTGCCTCATGGATGTTTGCTGAGAGAGTAAATAAACAAAATCCCAGCTCTGCCTCTCCCTAGTTGTGTGAGCCTGTATTAGTGCCTTTACCTCTCTCGGCCTCAGCTGACCACCTGTAAAACTGGTATGAAAGCATTGCAGCTGAGGCTAAAATGAAATCAAGGAATTTGTCACTTGTAAACGGCGGTGCTAATGTCAGCCATTACTGGCACTAATGAAAAATTAGTCACTCAATTACCCAAACCGAGTTTGTGCCTCTCCAGACTGGAAAGGCACTGTGACATCTCCGACTCCTTTTGAGAAAGGAGCACCTGCCCTCACACCTATACTTTTCCGGCAAGTTTTTATTTTCCAGCCTCTAAAATCAGAATATGGAGGCCCTGGATTTATCCAGCATTTCCTGGGCAAACACTGTATGCCAGGCTCGGTGAGGGGGGAGGGGGCATGCAGCTTCCTCCAGGAATAATGCAGCTGCATGCTGGAGGAACCCAGGACTTGGGTTAGGAGAGGTGGGGGACATGGGGGACAGAACCAGAGGTGTGGGAAGTGTGGCAATGGAGGGCTGTGCCAAGGGGACACTCAAAGGAGAGAACCTGTCCTCAGTGGTCACTCATGCATCCAACAAACATTTCCCAAGCACCAACTACATGGTAAGCACCATGCTAGGTGCTGGGGACACAGCAGCGAGCAAGACACGTAAGACCTCATCTCTCAGGAGGCTTCCTTTCTAATGAGGAGACAATAAAGAAGCAAACAAGATAGTTTTAAGAGAGATACAAGTTAGGCATCCAGTAAAACACCCACGGGATGTGCAGAAGCAGCAGGGGCTAGGCGTTTCCTAAGTTTGAAGCACCAGCTTCACTCTGCCCTGTTCAGCCTAGAACACCTCTCTGGGCCTCCATATCTTCATCTGTACAATGGAGAGAATAACAGGCCCCACCGCATAGGGCTGTGGTGAGAATTAATGAGTCAAGTTCTTGCAGTAGTACCAGGCGCATGGCGAGTGTCAGAGTGAATGAGGACAGGGCAAGGCTACTCAGAAGGGTGGTCAGGAAAGGCCGGTGTGCGGAGGAAAGGGTGAAGATCTAAGGGAAGCGCATTCCAGGCAGCAGAGAACAGCAGGTGAAAAGGTCTCAAGACAGGAAATGAGCCTGGGTCTGACCCAGAAAGAGGAAGCAGCCGGTGAAAAGCTACCACTTAGAAACTCGCAGGCCATGGATCAGAAAGGGCTTTTATCCTCAGGATCAAGGTAAGCCATTGAAAGATTTTAAGCAGGAGGGAGGGAAGAAGGGAGGTGGGGCATGCTCTGATTTCATACAAAGGAGGATCAGTCCAGCTTTATGTCATGTGGAGAAAGGACAGTGAGATGGGCAGAAAGAGACAACCCGGGGGTCAGCTGGGAGGAGGAATGGAGGCAAGATCCCATCTAAGCCCAGGGGCCCACTATCGAGAATGAGACAGGAGCCCTGACTGGTTTGACTCAGTGGACAGAGCGTCGGCCTGTGGACTGAAAGGTCCCAGGTTCGATTCCGGTCAAGGGCATGTACCTTGGTTGTGGGCACATCCCCAGTGGGAGGTGTGCAGGAGGCAGCTGATCAGTGTTTCTCTCTCATCGATGTTCCCAACTCTCTATTCCTCTCCCTTCCTCTCTGTAAAAAATCAATAAAATATATATATATATTTTTAAAAGAGAATAAGACAAGAGACTTCAAATCCTCCTCCATCTGAGGTGTGCAAGGACATCTGGGCAAAAATATGAAAAAGATGATTAAACTCTGACATGAGAGAGACTGCAGCAGATGGCCTGTGGGCCCTAGGGGAGAAACATGACCTAAACAATTTAGAAAAACTACCTCTAATTTACAAAATACTGCAATTTAGTATGGATATCCATTACACTAACATCAATTGAGTGCTTACTTAGTGCCGGTGTAAGGCGCTAAATTCATTTTCTCATTTAATTCTCACAAAATCTCTAAACATTCATTCAAAAAACATGTATGACCAGGCACTGTTCTAGACAGAGTTGCTGCCAGACAGAGCCTAAACGAAGAGACAAAAATATTTCAGTGTGATGAGTGCTCCGATGAAAACAAAGCAGAGTAAGGGGGTGGAGAGGACTGGAGGGAGCAGCTGTCTTAGGAACGGTGGTCTGAGATCATGTGAGAGGTAACCGTAGAGGAGCAAGAGTGGACACTACGGGTCCAAACACGAGGCTGGAGATAGTGGGGAAACTGGCATTCAAGATGCATTTTGGAAGAAAAACCAAGAGGATTTAGTGAAGAACTAAATGTGGCTGCAAAGGAAAAAGAGGACCAGTAATGATGTCTACAAGGTTCTGCACAGAGCACCCACCACTCCTTGGGTACCACTGACAAAAAATTAGGAAAACTGGAAGATGGGAGACAATTTATTAACATTTTCATTTTGCAGGTAAGCAGCTTTAGAGATCAAATAATCTGCCCAAGCTCACCCAACTGGTGAATGGAATTGTACTTATTTTTTTCACCCTCACATCACCAGCTTGGTATTATTATTATCTCCAACTCACAGAGAGCCGGGGAAAGGGAGGCCCAGCTAGAAAGGGGCAGTCAGCAGTAGATAGCAGAGCTGTCTAACAGCTGATACCTTTCCCAATAAAGGAGACAGGCTGCAAGACTAACAAGGAAAAACCTAGGAGACGGGGTAGAAGAGGAACCGAGGTTTGAATAACATCGCGCCCTCGAAAGATTCAAAGTTGTGAAATTATTCCCCAATGAGATTCCAGGACCAACGCCACAGGCTGGGAGCTGCGGGGAGGTCGGCGCTGCCGCCCCTTGCAGGAAAGCGCTACCTGCGCGGCCCCTGCACAACCACAGCGGCTCATTTAAATGCCCTCTCGTGGGCTCCACATACTTGAATCTGCTTTTTTTTTTTTTTTTCAAAACGAGGGCTCCGGACATCCTCGACGTACAGTAACGTTTGAGAGCCCTGGCGGCCACCTCCTAAATTAGCAAGCGGGGATAGGTCACTTTGCAGCTCCAGACCTGCGTTTCCCAAACTGGGGAAGATGGGGGGGGGGGCGGAGTGAGCGAGAAAACAACAATAAAATCCTCCTCGGACTCTCGACTTCCCCCTCCCGGTGAGGCTCAAACCACGTGACTGAGCCGACCGCGAACAGAGCGGCCGAGTGTCCCGCAGGGCATTGTGGGACACAAGGGGGGGGGGCCGTCAGCCGCTCCCGCCTCCAGCCTTGACGGCACGGCTGCCACGTTTCAATAAACCCAAACGCCTTCCCGGGGCGTCGCCGGATGCCCCGCGGCGTAACCGTAAACAGCCTTCTTGTGTCTAAGAGCCTACCAGGCTGAGGAAGCCGCCTCCCAAAAAAGCAGCAACCAACTTCCGGTGTGCCTTCACTTTACGACCCGCGTTGCGCCGGCGAACGCAAAGGAAGCGGGAGCGCGGTTTACGGCAGCGCCGGTCAGGTTTACGGCGCCGGCCGCTGCGTGCGCATCTTCTCTCTCTTGTCCAGTCTTTGCTCAGAGCGCAGCCAGTAGCGAGCTGCCTGGCCTGGTCTATCTTTCGCCATCCGGGCCGGCCGAGGCCCGTGCAGGTGAGTGGCGTGTTCCGTGGGGTTCCGGGGAGCTCCGGAGCCGGCTTGGGGTGGGCACAGCCTTCAGAGGCTCCCGGAAGAGACCCCCGTACGTCCCCACCTGCTGCCGTTGTCCCTGCGCTGGAAGTGGCAGGACTCCGCCTTCTGGGCCCCAGGTCCAGCATGCGGGGTGCGTGCGGTCTCTGGCTCTGGACTCCAATTAGTGGCCAGGGGCTGAGCGAACTTAAACATGTCACTTGAAAGCAGCTGGGTTTCAGGGTCTTTGAAGTGGCCAAGGCTTGAGTTTCCGGGAATGCCAAGCTCATCGGCCCTGCCAGAGGAGTTCCCGGTCTAAAGGTTTCCTTCCCTTTAATGTGAAGTAGAAGGCTAGGATGGAGTGTGTGTGTGATCTCAGATCCGAACCACCAGGGCTTGATGGGGTACGATCTCTAGTGGCCGCAATAATGACACCATACCGTGGCCTCCCTGCAAGAAGGCCCCTCTGACTGCCCTGTTGGTGCCCCGCCCAGCTGTCAAGACCATTTTAACTGAAGGTCCATTCTGCTCACTTATTTCACACGCGTGGGAACTCAGATTTCCACCCCAGGAAGAATGCCTGACAAGCCCCGGGCCTATTTCCTCCTTGAGCTGACAGGTCAAGCCAACTTTTAAAAAGTATGTTTTAGAGACATCGTTGTTGTGCCATTAAGCACAGTCTGAAACCCCAGGTCTTTTCAGACTGCTCTCCAGCTAGGTTATGATGGGAAATGCTGGACATTAGACAGACCTGGGAATCAAGTCTATTTTGAAATGATGTGAAGATCAACCCCTTGATTTGGCTGAGCTACAAATTTTTATCTAAAGTAGGGTGTGGGAGAGTTAGTGGTGTTAAAGTATCTAGCACGGTGCCTGACACTGAGTAGCAGTCCAATACTGCTACTTTTTTGTAGTATAACTTACATTCAGAGTTGGGGGGTGGGGTCTGCAGGTTCATTCTCGCTGTCACCCAACTCCAGTTGCTGTCACCTCCGTAGGAAGCCTTAGTCTCCTTACTAACTTCAGTAGCCTGTGCTCTTTGCCTGCTCTCTGGTTTCCAGAAATATTTGTGTGATGAGTTTTCCTCCGGGAACTCACCATCTGAGCATATTCAGAGGGTATTTGATAGAAACTGCCTAAAACATCTATTGGGAGGCCCTGGTTTTTACTCTTCCTGGGAGGAGCTATCGCATTAAACTAAAGCCAGACTGTTATTTTTCATCAACCCGCAATTATGACTTTGGGCAACTTCTTTGCTGAAAAGTAGGGAGAATACTGGCCCCGACCTCAGACTGTTGGGATTTAATGAATATGCATGGTAATCTCTGAGAACAGTGCCTGGTACTCAAATATCTATGAACATTAGATAGCTCTGTGTCCACTTGCTCTGCATGAGCATTCACATTGAAGACAGACTATTGGAAGAACAAGAAAAGGAAGTTGAATTTCAGGATATACTTACAAACTCTTTCTATGAGTAGATGTACTTTTATAAGTCTGAATAGTAATTGGGTAGCATTTACAATGAAAGAATTTTTGTGTGTGTTAACTAACAAAACAATGAACTTATTTTACACATGAAGAAATAGCTTTAGAGAAGTTAAATATTTTATGTCTTGGTGAAGGTGTTTCTAAGAATCTGAACAGGGTAATTATGCTTGAAAAAAAAGTTAACTGCATTTTGTCAAGTCTTTGAGACACCCCCAAATTTAAGAAACACTATTGTTTTATGTAACACCATTATTCTCTCTTAATGGTAAGAAAGAAAAATTGCCCATTGAGATATGACACCCCACCAAGCATGAGATGCAAACTCATTTGAAATATATTATGGTGGAAAAAAAGTCAATGAAGTATAGTAAATTAATTTTGTTAGTAGTCTTCTCAATTTTATTTGCAAGAAAACAAAGGAGTAGCTAAGATGTGAGGTTTCCATTTCATATGTTGCTTTTTAATTTAATCTGTATCTTAGCTTACCTCAAATAGGCTTATTTTTACCTTTAGGCTTTTCTTCATGAGCTACTTACATTATTTGTATATTTAAGGTTTTAGAAGATGGCAAAGTTCATGACACCCGTGATCCAGGACAACCCCTCGGGCTGGGGTCCCTGTGCAGTCCCCGAGCAGTTTCGAGATATGCCCTACCAGCCATTCAGCAAAGGAGATCGGCTAGGAAAGGTACTTGTCTGTCAGCAGGCGTCTGAATCTTTAAATCTGTGGCTGCTACCCTCCGAGTGCATTTCAATTTTATTCTCTCAAAGGCATTACTCCTGTGTTCCTTAGAGGAACACCAGCTGGGAAAGGTTATGACCTCTGGATACTTCCAGTAGTCACAGGAGAGCTGGCACTCACAAAGGCATTGTGAGCCAATCCTGCCACTTTCCCACAGTGTCTCGCTTTGGGGGGTTTCTGGGTCAACAGAAAATCGCCTGCTTGACCTGTGTGCTCTGTCTTCCCTTGTTGCTCTTACCAGGTTGCAGACTGGACGGGTACCACATACCAAGATAAGAGGTACACGAGTAAGTGTTCTCTGACTGACTGCCCAATCGGGTCCTTGGGAAAATTGTTACTTTTTCTGGTAACCTCCACCTTTAAGTGTTCTAGAATGGGGATGAGATGCTGATAATATAATTCATAATTTTAAGAGCTTATTCTAGACTGTGGCCACTACCACATTTTGTGGAAGTAGCCCCAAAAGTTAGATGTTCATTAAAGAAGTTGGACCTGTTCTAGTGGGATTCCCACTCCCATCCCCCATTTTTAAGGAGCCATGAACCCTCTTATATTCCCATTTTGCATTTCATTGCTTGGGGTTTACTGAACCGGTGAAGCCACGCAGTGGCTTCCAGTTTAAAATGCCTGGGTTTAAGATACTGATACAGTAAATTGGGTTTTTTATCAGAGATAGTTGGAAGTGGCTCTCTGGAATAGTAAGTTAAAGACTATCTGAATCTGAGGGCAGCCATTAGACATGTCTGCCTTGGGCACCGGATGATGAGAGTGGTGGTACTTAAATCCCATATCTGCCTCTCCTGCAACAATAAATTTTAACTAATATTCTTCAGACAAGGCAGAGTGGAATGGGTTTATCTTGAGTTCCTCAGATTCTGTCTTAACTTTCAAAGCCTTTAGATCAGAACTTTTCGAACTTGCATGCGCATGAATCAACTGGAGATCCTTTATAAATGCTGGTTCTGAGTCAGTGCGACTGGGTGAGGCTGTGAGGCTGTGTGTCTATGATGCTAAGACCACACTTAAATCGCAGGGCTTTAGCTGGTTTGTGTTTGTAAAGTCTGTCGGTGGTGGCTGTCACACACTGTCACCTTTGCCTCCAGATAAGTACTCCTCGCAGTTTGGTGGTGGAAGTCAGTATGCTTATTTCCACGAGGAGGATGAAACGAGTTTCCAGCTGGTGGACACCGCGCGCACACAGAAGACCGCCTACCAGCGGAATCGAATGCGATTTGCACAGGTAGGCCCAGAACCAGCAGTGGGACCACCTTAGGGCTGTCACCTGCTGCTAAAAGTGCAACCCTGTGAGTGCTGATGAGAGGAAAGCATGTTAGGGGTCCTCTAGTGGACCCCAGGGAGCTCCTCCGTGACAACTGTATAAAGGAAACTTGACTAGAACCAGGGATGCATTTAAATGGTTCAGATTTCTGTTGACCAATAGGTAGGACATTATACCCCTGTGCTAAGAATGACGAATGTGCCAGATAAAAGGGTGCATCTGTGCCTATTGCCTGACTTAATTGCTAGACTGCAGACTTTATTAAGCAGATGGTCCAGTTGGATCACATTTTATTACATAAAGAGGCAAACTCAGCAACTCTAATAATAGCCAGTAAACTTCAGTAAAATGTGTGAGTGATTGTACATCTAAGCAAACTCCCAAGTATTTACTCAACTAAACCCCAGACTGTTGATTATTAGATTTAAAGCATGGTAAAATGTGCAACTTGGCCCTGGCATGTGTGATCCAGTTGGTTGGAGCATCATCCTGTACGCCAAAAGGTTGTGGGTTTGAGTCTCAGTCAGGGCACATACCTAGGTTAGGGATTTGGTCTCCAAGGCAACCCATTGATGTTCTCTCTCATTAGTGTTTCTCTAAAATCAATAAGGCCTTTAAAAAGTATTAATAATAAAATGTACAACTTGGATTTGGCCTTTTGGACTTAGGCTAATGACAGCCCATTAAGCACTTCCTACTGTAGCCCAATCTCAAAGGTTTTAACATGGATGTTTTTTCTAATTCTCAGCGGAATCTCCGCAGAGACAAAGATCGACGGAACATGTTGCAGTTCAATCTGCAGACCCTGCCTAAGAGCGCCAAGCAGAAAGAGAGGTGAGGTTCCCATCCTGCCAGAACAAGGCATTCTGGGACTACAGACACTGAACTCATTAGGCCAAAGTGGGAAAATCATTGTCTTCCCCACTATTACAAACAAAAGCATCTTCCTAAAGCAAATTAAGCCACTGTTTCAACCTGACATCATTCCCTAAGGGCCAGTTTCCGTTCAAGGCAATAGCACGAGCAAGAAACTATTTGCCATGGACATGCATGCTGAAGGAAACCAAGGCAAACGAGACTGGAGCTTACCGAAGCTCAGCTCTGCCGGAGCACAACTCCACGGGCCCCATTCGTACTGGGTCCTATGAGCCCCCCTAGAGCTGTGCAGTGCAACGGCCTGGCCCAGGTTGGGGCTGCCAGTGGACAGTCTCTAATGGGGTAAAATATAACTGGTCAGTGTTTGAGGACAATACAGCCTTTCAGCAAAGAAGATCATCTCTTTCGTTTCTCTTTATTACGTCCTCACTTTTCTTAAAAATTTTACTGAAGACAATTTTTCTGTCTTTCCAGAGAACGCATACGACTGCAGAAAAAATTTCAGAAACAATTTGGAGTGAGGCAGAAATGGGACCAAAAATCACAGGTAGCGTATTTGTGCCAGAATTCTACCTAGGCATTTGATTTTGTTTGTTTGATTTTGAGATATAATTCATATACTATACAATTCGCCTATGCAAAGGGTACAATTCTGTGGGTTTTAGTTTGTATAGAATTGTATGATCATTACTGTAGTCAATTTCAGAACATTTGCATTGGTCTTCAAAAAAGCCCTGTACCCTTTAGCAGTCAGTCGCTATTCTCCCCTAACCCTAGACTACCACTGCTCTAGTTTCTGTCTCTGGGTTTGCTTATTCTGTCCACTTACTCATATAAATGGAATCATGCAATGTGTGATCTTTAAAGTACATCCATGTTGTAGCATGTATCAGTTCTTATTTTTTTTGTATTGCTGAATTCCATTGTATGGATGGGCCACATTTTGTTTATCTGTTCACCAGTTGATGGACATTTAGGTTGTTTCCACTTGTTGAATGCTGCTGTGAACATCCTGTATGAATGTTTCTGTGGACATTGTGAGAATACAAGACACATGTAACCAAGAGTGTAGTTACAATTGTAGAAGTTACATTTTGCTAAATAAGATGCTTGCTGTGTCGAGAATAGACAGCTAATAGTTTGAGAGAAATCTAAAGGGGCTGCGTTCCCTGCTGACATCTTAATGAGGGGAGGAATGTCCCTTGTTTTTGAACTCCTGATCCCTCTCAGTCCTCTTCTCCTCAGAGTCGGGGATGCTGTGTTTTAAAGAACAGCAAGCACATAGTTGGTAGTCTAGACATATTTATTGAATAAGAGCCCTTTGTACTGTTAACCTGCCTTTAGCTTGTGTTTTACACTGGCTGGAATTCTTTTCCCTCCACTGGTTTTCATGACAGAAACCCCGAGACTCTTCGGTCGAAGTTCGTAGTGACTGGGAGGTGAAAGAGGAGATGGACTTCCCTCAGTTAATGAAGATGCGCTACTTGGAAGTCTCAGAGCCACAGGACATGTGAGTGGCATCTTTTACCTCCTTCCATCGTGCTCTCGTGGGTGGACCAGCTGGTGGTGAATATTTTCCTAAGCCCTAGTATTTCCAGAAAAGATTTAAACCACTTACTCAAAAACAATCCTGGAGGCTGGCGAGAAAGAAGTTTACTGATAATAAACTGGGTCGCATTGAAGTTCCTGGCATTGCAAGCGAAAGAAAGAAATAAGTTTTATAGCTCTTTTTGGCAGAAGGAGAATAGGAGCAAAGCAAAAGCAGAAAGAAATTTGCTGATATTAAATTCCAGGTTTCTTTCAGCTTCCTGGAATCCTGAGCAAAAAAGAAATAAAATTAAGTTATATAGCGCTTTTGGCAGAAGGAGAAAGACAGCAGTTGTTCAGGACAAGCAAAGCTTTCCTTTGCCTCACAGGACACGTAGTGGGAATAGCTTGAAGTGCCAGACCCAATGTCAGCACACCTGGATGCCTATCAGTCCTCCTCTCCCCCTTTAAAATGGGGGGGTTGAGCTGAACCGGTTGTGTTCACACTATTTGGAGCCAGTTTGGGAGCTAAGGGAACAGGCACCTGAGTGAACACTGAGAGTTCGTTCATCTCCTGTTCTAGTCAGATACTATTTTCACCTCTTACATAATTAGACTTCTGGATTGGACTCTAGATTCCAAGGCATAAAAGAAAAAGCAGGTGGGCTTCCCCCTTACTTTGCATGTCTTGCCCACTCTCCCTGCAGCGAGTGTTGTGGGGCCCTGGAGTACTATGACAAAGCCTTTGACCGCATCACCACGAGGAGCGAGAAGCCCCTGAGGAGCATCAAGCGCATCTTCCATACCGTCACCACCACCGACGACCCTGTCATCCGGAAGGTGCGCATCCCTCTATACTGCTCACCCCCCTGTTAGGGATGCCCCCGGCTTGTACAGCCAGGGCCCAGAAAGAACAGAGGACCCAGGGTTGGGGCTCGGGAAAACCCCTCTGGTTAAGTCTTCTGAATCGCACTTGGGAAGTGGTGGGAACAAAGGCACTCCGCTGGCTGGACCATGAACGCGTTAAGTGAAGCTGGATTCAAATCCCAGCTACATGTGTCCTAGCTCCACCTCCTGGGACCCTCATTTTTTCCCCTGTAAAATGGGGTGAATGTACTTACCGAGTGCACTGGGGTGAGGATGGCAGAAAGCTCAAGCAGGGCTTTCCTGGAACGTGACAAGTGTTCATTGAGCTACAGACCTGCCTGGCCCCGGGTGGTGACTGCCAACAGAAGCCACTGGCTAATGGCTGCAGCCTTGCTCAGACAGCTAGAGGAGGATGTGTTAATGTGTGGGTGTGGCTGTGAAGGTTTCTTACCGAGGAGTCCTCTCCCCTAGTGTGAACGGCAGTTAGACCTGAGGGTGTTCTCCCTTCTGTCCTTTCTGCAGCTGGCAAAAACCCAGGGGAATGTGTTTGCCACCGACGCCATTCTGGCCACACTGATGAGCTGCACCCGCTCCGTGTATTCCTGGGACATAGTGGTCCAGAGAGTCGGATCCAAGCTCTTCTTTGACAAGAGGGATAACTCTGACTTCGGTAAGAGGCCTGTCTGGGACAACACAAGGGCAGTGAGTGTTTTCATTGGCTCAGAGCAGTTTCTTGGTGCTGGAGAAGGGGTGGCAGATGGTCTGTCTCCCTGCAGGCATTGACAGCTTGTCAGACCCCTCCCAGCCTCCTCAGGGGCATAGAGAAGGAACTGTCACTGCAGTCCCTCCTGAGGCCTCAGCATTCTGAGTCCTTGCAACGCCCCAAAATCGTGCTTCCAAATGTTACTCATTTAAATAATATTTTTGTGACTTCTGTCATCCCTCCATACTATCTTTAGTATTGATGTGTATGTTTTTAATTGATGGGTTATTTATATTCTAGTGTATTTATAAAGAAAAATATACCAAGTAGTATAAAACATAAACATATCTGTCATGATTGAAAATCAAGTCACTCAACAATAACAGCAGTGAAACAAAACAGTGTAATTATATTGTGCACCTCAGGCCTTGTCTCTGTTGAAAGCTCATAAAATCAAACATTCTCTTAATCCAAAAGGATTGGAAAGTGATAGAAGTTGACACTGTGATTGAACGTAATGTTAGAGCCCTCCCCCCTTGACTCCCTAATTGGGAGACGCATAGTAATAGGTGGCATTTATTTGAAGGGAGGGCATTTCATTCACCACCTCTCCCCATGGTGCTGCGCACATCATCAGTGATTCTTTGCCGCCACTTTTGCAGACCTCCTGACAGTGAGTGAGACAGCCAACGAGCCCCCTCAAGATGAGGGTAATTCCTTCAACTCGCCCCGCAACCTGGCCATGGAAGCAACCTACATCAACCACAACTTCTCCCAGCAGTGCCTGAGGATGGTGAGGAAGGGCAGCATCCGGGCGTGCACTGTCTTTTATCAACTACACCTGCTTTCCTGAGCGTCTGCTTTGTCCTAGGCTCTGGACCTGTGCGATTGAGCAGGACAGATAGGGTCCCTACCTGTCGCCAAGGAGCATCAGTCTTGGGCTTTTGAGGTCACACAGCCTGGCTTTGAACCCTGGATCCAACACTTCATAGCTTTGTGGTGTTAGACATGTTTCTTCGCTGTTAAACAGAACACTAATACTTGTCTCGCACGGGCACATTGTAAAGGTTCCATCAATTATTTGACAGCTGCATTGTGGTGTACAAGTACGCTGTCCAGGAGGCAAGTTACTGCCCCTGGGAAGCTTCCTTGTAATGGAGGAGGAAAAACAATAAGCCCTAAATACATATAGACATGTGCCATTGAGAAAAATGAAAGGGGAGAGGCATGGCTGCTAATTAAATGAGATGCAGGGAGCATACAGCCAACACATGTAGTTGTTGTAAACTAGCTGTTAACGTCTTGTAACTCATGGGGTGCTTGTTTGGAAAGGGTAAGTAGGCAAACAGCATGCAATGAGCTCAGCCCTTCAAGGGCCCAGGCACCCAGCCTGAGCTGTAACTAAGCGCAGTTTCAGAGTCTGGCCCATTGGCTTGGCGACAAGTTGGTGCTGTCTCGTGACACCTTTGCCGTCTTTGCAGGGGAAAGAAAGATACAACTTCCCCAACCCAAACCCGTTTGTGGAGGACGACATGGATAAGAATGAAATCGCCTCTGTTGCATACCGGTATGTCACCTCGGGTGGGGTGTGCACAGACCCAGCCCTGTATCGAGTGAAATACCTGCAATTTAGGGTCTGAGGTGACCAACTAAGTTTCTTCTTCGTTGCAGGTACCGCAGGTGGAAGCTTGGAGACGACATTGACCTGATTGTCCGTTGTGAGCATGATGGTGTCATGACCGGAGCCAACGGGGAGGTGTCCTTCATCAACATCAAGACCCTCAATGAGTGGGACTCCCGGGTGAGGCGCACCTCTGTCACCCTCTTGGGGCTCCACGTCTGCAAGGCGTGTTGTCACAGGATAGTTTGTTTTCCCCTTGTGTTACTTGGAGGGCTACTGAGATTTTTCTCTTCCGAGTTTTCCCTCCACTTAATGCAAAGATTAGCTTCTATTTGGCTCTGCAGGAAATATGCTTTCGGTTTTCCTCTTTTGCTCTCTCTGTTGGCATGCCATGATTGTTGGACTATTATCCTTTCTGAAGCTACCGAGGCTTATATACCTGAATCTGAACTGGGTGGCAGTGCTCCTGGGTGCTGCCGTAGAGTTCTCCATGGAAAGGACCGCTCTAAGGCCAGGCTGTTTGAAGGAGTGACCAGTGATACGGAGCACAGAGGGCATTGAGCTCTGCCTTCATCAGAGCAAGGGTTAGCAATTAATGCTGCAGTCTATCCCCCCAGGTGTTCCTCAGTCTCCAGCCCCTGCTGGAAGGTTGGCTGTGGCTTTAGCCCTGGGCCAGTGGCTTTGCTAGACTTTCCTCCATGCCTCCCTGTCGCATTTGGCATTATAGCTTTTCCCTGTGCCACTATGTGCATGACTCTGGTCTTACACATTTCTCAGCTTTCTTCACTTATTTTCTGTGCTGGTTCCACTCTTTTTTATCTCTCGTGGATCCTTTTCTTAGGATCAGTGGTCTACACGAGTATTTTTGCTATGATTATTTCTTTATACAGCCTTATGCTAGTTTTCTTTTGCTCCATAACAATTAAAAGTAAGTTGGAGGCTTAGAACAACATCCATTAGCTCTTAGTTTGGTAGGCCAGAAGTTCAGCATCTTATGGTTTGGTTCTCGCTCAGAATATCAGAAAGCTAAAATCAGAGGTGTTAGCTGAACTGAATTCTCATCTACTGATTCTGGAAGAAAATCCACTTCCAAGCTCATTCTAGTTGGCAGAATTCAGTTCCTTGAGTTACAGGACTGAGGTCCCTATTCTCTTGCCACCTCTCAGCTGGGGCCTCTCAGCTCCTAGTGGCCACCCATATTCCTTGCTATGTCTTCCATCTTCAAACCAGCAATAGCACCAAATCCTTGTGCTTTGACTCTGACTTCCTCTGTCTCCAAGCTCTACACCAGGTTCAAGAGACTCACATGGTTAGGTGAGGCCCACCCAGGTGATTTTTTTCTCACCTGGGTATATGTTCATTGATTTTTTTTTTTTTTTTTTAGAAAGGAAGTGGGAGGGAAACATTGATTGGCTGCCTCCTGCATGCACTCTGATCTGGGATCAAACCCACAAACCCCGCTTGTGCCCTGGCCGGGAATAGAACCTGCACCTTTTGGTATACAGGACAACGCTCCAACCATCTGAAGCACACCAGCCAGGGCACATGATTCCGGTCTTACCTCTGATTTCCTACGGCCTGGCCCACTGGCTACCCAAACCCAGTAGGGAGTTTCTCCTCTGCCTGAGGAGGAGGTGCCAGGCTCACCCTCGCTCCTGACACTGCGGCTTTCCCTCTGCAGCACTGTAATGGTGTTGACTGGCGCCAGAAGCTGGACTCTCAGCGAGGGGCCGTCATTGCCACCGAGCTGAAGAACAACAGCTACAAGTTGGCCCGATGGACCTGCTGTGCTTTGCTGGCTGGATCCGAGTACCTCAAGCTTGGGTGAGATTCTTGTCCAGGAGGGTGAACGCCCTCTCTGGAAGGAGGTGTCTGCAGTGTTCCTGTTGAATTGATATCTGTCCCCAGATTCTGCCCCCATCACTAACACCCCTTTGTCCGCACTAGTTACGTGTCCCGGTACCATGTGAAAGACTCCTCGCGCCACGTCATCCTGGGCACCCAGCAGTTCAAGCCCAATGAGTTCGCCAGCCAGATCAACCTGAGTGTGGAGAACGCCTGGGGCATCCTGCGCTGCGTCATCGACATCTGCATGAAGCTGGAGGAGGGCAAGTACCTCATCCTCAAGGACCCCAACAAGCAGGTCATCCGAGTCTACAGCCTGCCGGACGGCACCTTCAGTTCGGACGAGGACGATGAGGATGAGGAAGAGGAGGAGGAGGAGGAGGAAGGTTTGTGCTAGTCTCTTTCTGAAGTCTCCAATGAGCAGCTCAGGGACCAAGCTCTATGGCCACATTGCTCCTGAACCTTTGATGTGAAACTTTTTGAGGGGTCCCTGGGACCCCACTGAATTTGGAGTGGCATTCAGCCTGACTCCAGGAACTTGCTTCATGAGCCTTTTGGTCACATGAAGGGGGTGTGGAGGAAGGTGGTCTTTTAGAGGCCAGGTGAGGAAGAAGCATCTAGAGAAAGACAATGCAAGTCCCTGATGTTAACCAGTGGGCTGAAGGAGAAAAGGCTCTGGGTTAGTTACATGGGTTTAAGCTATCTGTCTCGCTTCATCAGGTAGGGACTAAAGGAAATATGTCAGCCCTGTGAGGATCTGAAAGACTGATTTCTGGGTGGAGGTGTTGAAATCATAAGCAGTTCACCAGTTTCACGTGGCTCATTTCTTTAACATTCTGTATCTTTCAGAGGAAGAAACTTAAGCCAGACGGTGATGTGGAGCTGGAATGTGTAAATCCACCAAGCCTTGGAGGGCCTTTGATTCCTGGTAGAATGTTTGTCTAATTCCTGCTCTCTGGAATTTAACAGATGGAATAAAGTATAAATCTCTTTAGTCTCACCCTCCACAACATGCCTACATTATGATTTGATTGACAGCCTTTCTTCCTTTACCAGGTAGCCCTTGCGAAAGGGAAGGTGAGAGACAGAAGTTTCTGGAGTTCTCTGGGTTCTATCCTTTGTTCTGGAGCGTTTTGAGTTTACCATCTTGTTAGAGGGTGGGTGCCCTAGATTTCTTTGTTCTTGGAACCTGTGAAATTATCTTTTCTTGGAGACTTAATTGTGAGTGCCCACAGAGGTCCACATGAGAAGTCCATTTCCAGGAGCTGGTCACGTGCCAAACCTAACCACTGCCCTCAGAGACACAAGTCACTAGTGAAAAGTGAAGCAGGGCACAGTCTCTGGAGGTTGAGGTGGGGCTGTTGCTCATGGAGACGCCCTCAGAAGATTCTGACATCATACTGGTGGTGATCAAAATGGTCGTCAATTGTTTTCAAGCTTGGCTTGAGCTGGTGACCGTCTCAAGCTGGCACTCAAAACAGTATTGTAAATCAGAGTTACAGCTATTTAGGATACGTAAACTTACTTTAGTAAGAGCGCTGTTTTTATTAAAGGGCTAGCGTTCTGTTCTTGGGACTAAGAAGTAATTACATTGCCAGGTATTGTACTAAGCTTTCTGGAAATATCTGAGCCTGATAGCATTATACAGAGGAGGAAACAGGCTCAGCTTCTGAGTAACATTCTAAATTTTAATCAAAATTGTGCCTTAACAAAACAAGCAAGATGTATTGTGCTTTGTTAGTGTTATTAGAAAGATGGAGCATAAACGTGCTTCTTAGGGAGTTTTCAATGTAAAAATGACCAATGAAAGTGGTGTGACAAGTGCCAAGGGTTTTCAAAGTACATCTAATACCAAGCTGCCTCTTGCAGACTCATAATGCCATCCAGGTGGGTTTGCTGGAAGTTGGTTTCATGTCCACAAAACATTTTGCATCAGCTTCCAAAATACTTCATTTCTTTGATCTGTCCCCTGCTCATCTGTCCTGTTGGACACCACCACGTTGATGCCTAAAAACAGTCGTAACTCAAAAGTCTTGGCCAGCATCCTGCTGCCTACAATCCAGGTTCAGCCTAGTCTTCAGGTCCTGCCGCACCTTATCTGTCGCACCTCATCTGTCCTGATGTCCCGTTACTCACCAGCAACTATTTTAGGTACTTGCATTATTTGCCAGCTCCCATTCTCAAGTCTTCACAACCACCAAGAAATAGACCTCCCTACTTTATTTTTGGTTAGTTATTTTTCCTAACCTGCCTGGTTCCAATGTTCACTCAACAGATGCTCATTGAGGGCTCCCTGTCTGCCCTCAGATACTGGAGAGTACACTGAGGTCATTGTAATGAGTAAGATCGTTTCTGCTCTAATGGCGCTTTTCTCTGTTGATACGGGGCTATGAAAATTATAGATAAGTGGCATTTGTTAGTGCTTTCCTTGGTCTCAGAAGATGAGAGGTTTCAACTATTTTTCAAAATACATTTTTAATTGGTTTCAAGGACGGGGGGAAAGAAACATCAATGCACACCTATCCACTGGGGATCGAGCCTGCAACCTAGGCATGTGCCCTGACTGGGAATCGAACTGACCGCCTAGTTCAGTAGTCAGCAAACTCATTAGTCAACAGAGCGGCAAACCGCGGCTCCCGAGCCGCAGTTTGCTGACCACTGTCCTAGTTCAATTACACCAACCACTGAACCCGGCCCGGGGCTCAGCCATTTTTTTATGAAAAGAAGCTCCAGCCATGCAAAGCTAGAATATAAAGTTCTTTCCACACTAGGCATGGCTGCTTTCCCACGGGAACCCTCAGTTCTACCTCCCTGGACCACATTAATGCCTCTTGAAGGTTCCTGTCCTTCCCTCAAATGTACTATGTTCTGTCCATGTACATCTTGATAAAAGTGATGGCACATTTAACATAATTGATTGGGATCTGTGGGCAGAGCTAGAGTTTACGTTCCTGCATCCTGTGCCATTGTGAGAACCCAAAGAAAGCTCTGGTGGTAATCATCCCCTTCCTCTTTCCTTCTGTAAGTTGCTCTTCCATTGTCTGATTCAGTTGTACGTGAGGCTTGCCATATTTTTCCTAAATCCTTTTGATGAAAGAATTACCTACTTGATTCTGTTTCCAAGTTGTTAATCGCATGCAGGATCCACATCCCACCTCTGGGAGGCTACAATCATCCTGTCACTTGAATGGCAGTTCCGGATCATCCTGCCATCCTCCACGTGCTGTGCCTCCACTCCGGCCACACCACTGCTAATGTGGGCTTATGTTTAAGTGTCATACTGGCTTATCATTGGCCACTTTATTTACATCGCCAGGCTCATAAAACATTCATGAGTGAATAAAAAACATTTTGTAAAGAGCTCATAATTGAATGAAAAGGGGATTTTCATTCCAAGCTCCACCTCTTAACTGATCTTTAGCAAATCACTCTAAACCTATGGAGATTTTGACCAATGGCTACAAAATGTAAACAATTTTTGGCTACCTCACTGGTTGGTGAAATTTCAAGTCAATCATGAATGTTTTTTAATAATAGACTGAATCATTGTAGTGTCCAGATAAGAACTTTCAAACCGCCCTAACCGGTTTGGCTCAGTGGATAGAGCGGAGCCTGCTAACTCAAGAGTCCCAGGTTCAATTCCGGACAAGGGCATTTACCTTGGTTGCGGCACATCCCCATTAGGGGGCGTGCAGGAGGCAGCTGATCGATGTTTCTATAACTCTCCTTCGCACTTCCTCTCTGTAAAAAAATCAATTAAAAATATTTTTTTAAAAAACTTTCAAACCTGTAAATTTTTATAAGGATATGCCTGGAAGCAAGATCTCAACAGACAGGAAGACGCTTCAGAATGACAGTTTGCAGCTTTTATGCGTTTGGGGTTAAAGGGGAAGGAAAGTAAGAAGCACGCAGGTGGGTCATTACGGGATAGTTGAGAGTATATGCTCTCTAGATGGTGGTTTGGATTGCTGGGTCTGAAAGGCATTTCAAAGGTGTGTCAGTCCCAGATGCACAAAAACAATGGCCAGGGCTGGCTTAAGGCAAAGGTAAACCATTTACTAAAGAACGCTCTAGGGCTTGACCACTCACCTTGACCCGCCCAGTTAGGAATGTATTATCAGATCAGCCTGTGAAGTTACGTCCTGTAGAATCCCTTTTTTAGTCCACACAGCAAAAGCCTGTTCTTTGGCTTTTCTGCCCTGCTTCCCCAACCTGGCTTCCTGTCCCCAGAACCTGGGTGGCCAACTGGCCTTTACCTACATTAAAGGTGGCATCTTAAGCGCTAGAATTACCTCCAAGAATAACCTGCTCCCGCGCCTCAACAGTAAAAAGACAGTTTGAAAACCAGAGCCCGCACCGGTGCCTGGAGGGCACCCCAAGCCCTGGCACCGCAGCCCCCCGCCCCGCATCCAGGCAGCACGTGCAGCCTCCGCGCCGCCTGCAGCCAGACCCCCGCGGGCCCACCGCCCGGCGCCGCCCGCCGCGCACGTGACCCCGCCCCCTGCCATTGGCCGGAGGGAGGGAGGGGCGGGGCGGGGCGGCTCCGGGACGCGGGCGGGCGGGCTGGACCCACCGGGCCTCCCCGCGCGCGCTGTCAGCGAGCCCGAGGCGGCGGGGCCGGTGGGTCTGCGCGCCGGGGCGGCCGGAGCGGCTGCCGTGGGCTCTGCGCACGCGCGGGGGAGCGGCTCGCCGAGCGCGCGCGCCTGCAGGAGGGCGGCCTCGCGCGGCGTGGCGGCAGGTGTGCTGGCAGCGCTGTCGCTCGGCCGAGGCGGCTCGGCACCTGGCTGCGGGCTGCGGGGGGCGGAGGGGTCCACGCCGGCCACGCCCTCCGCGGGCTCCGGCCCCCGCGCAGAGGTGCGGCTGCAGAGACAGGCCCCGCGGGTGGTGGACACCCTTCCGATGCCGGAGGGACTAGCGGAGCGCCCGCACTCTCACTGCGATGGCCACCAGCAGAGGCCGGTGCGCCCGGGAAGCGCGGCCCGGGGGGAGATGAAGGGGCTGGGGGTTCGGGCTTGAAACCCTAGGCCTGGAAGGCGATGAAGTTTGGGGGTTTGGGCTCGAAACCATAGCAAACGAGCTCAGAAAGTCCTGCAGTGCTGGTGCTGGTCCTGCGCCAAAGGCCGAGAGCGCACCGGCCGGCCGCTGCCGCTGCCTCTTGGCGGCTCCGCCCTCGCCCTTTCCCGGGGGCCTCGGGCCAATCTGGGTCCAAGGCCTCAGGCCAACCTGGGTCCGAGGCCTCCCCGCTCCGATCGGTGCAAGATGGGCCGCAGGATGGGCCTCTCGGTGGCCCCGGGGCGCTGGGGCCCGCTGGGGCTGCTCCTCGCCGCGGCTCTCGGCCCGGCTCTCGCCCCGCCCCGGGCCGCCGGGGCCTCGGCGCCCGCGCTGCGCCGCGACTACTGCGTGGTGGGCGCGGGCCCCGCGGGGCTGCAGATGGCCTACTTCCTGCAGCGCGCCGCGCGCGACTACGTGGTGCTGGAGCGCGGCGCGGCGCCCGGCGGCTTCTTCGCGCGCTTCCCGCGCCACCGCCGCCTGCTGAGCATCAACAAGCGCCGCACCGGCCGCGCCAACGCCGAGTTCAACCTGCGCCACGACTGGAACTCGCTGCTCAGCCACGACCCGCGGCTGCTCTTCCGCCACTACTCGCGCGCCTACTTCCCCGACGCGCGCGACATGCTGCGCTACCTGCGCGACTTCGCCGGCGCGCTGCGGCTGCGCGTGCGCTACAACACCACCGTGGCCCACGTGGCCCTGGACAGGGACCCGCGCGCCTGGAACGGCCACCACTTCGTCCTCACCGACCAGGAGGGCCGGGGCTACAGGTGCAGGTGAGGAGGGACGTGGGGGGGACCCGGAGAGCCCCCCTCCCCGCCGCCCTGGAGCTGGGCCTTTGCTGGGGGGACTGGCACCGACTTCGAGGCCGGTTGGTGCAGGAAGAATGGGAGAAAGCAACATGGGGTGCTTAGCTTATGCCCCCACAAAGCCCTTTTGTAGAGCATCTCCCAGAACGAGTGTGCTCCCCAGAACGTGCTGGGAAATGCTGGGTCCAGCAAGTGTTAGGGATGTCAGAACCGGACAAAGCTTACGAGAAAGCTTTACGGCCTGTAGGCAACCCAGACTCAGAGCCACAAACTAGACTGCACTTGTGGCATGCAGCCTCACCAGGACCCTATAGGGGCAGGTGATGAGGGGAAGGGAAGGGGGGTACAGACTCCCCTCTTACAGATGCAGAACTGGGTCTTTGAGAAGCCAGCAAATGGAGCTGCAGCACACAGCTGCTTTTTGGCTTTTATTCTTGCATTGGGAAAAGTTTTCAATCAGCAACCATCACACCTTGGAGAAACCCCATTGGCCGCGACGCCGCCACTGAGCACAGCTTCACGCAGCTTTTAAGCTGCAGTCGGAGCTCCCTTCTTCCTGACCTCGAAGCCTGTGTTCTTTCCGGCGGCACCAGCCTGCCTCCCACTTCCTGGCCATTAGCGAGCACCTGGCTCCCAGCAGGTGCTCCATCGGCGTTCATCTGCCCCTGTGTTCTGGCCGAGGCCGGCCCTGCTCCTGGCTGCCTACAGCCCAGGGAGAGAAGGCCTTTAAACGGCGGTGCTGCCGAAACCGGTTTGGCTCAGTGGATAGAGGGTCGGCCTGCAGACTGGGGGGTCCTGGGTTCGATTCCAGTCGGGGGCATGTATCTTGGTTGTGAGCGCATTCCCAGTGGGGGGTATGCAGGAGACAGCTGATCGATGTCTCTCTCATTGATGTTTCTAGCTCTCTATTCTCTCTCGTCCTCTCTGTAAAAGTTCTATAAAATATATTTAAACGGCGGTGCTACAGCGCAGGGGCGTCAGATGTAAGCAGAGTGGACAAGAGGCGGCAGACACAGCGATGGGGGCTGCACAGGCCCCTTCTGCAGGCCATCCAGTTGGATTTCTTTTCCCGTTCGATTTTTGAAACCACCCTGCAATCAAATCATTCTGCTGCAGGCCGGCAGGATCCAGCTTCCCTGCTGCCAGCCCACCCATAGAAAGAGCAGGACTCGGGCATCCTGCTGACCTGTAGTCAGAGTCTGGCCCTGCCGACTCGGAGCTGCGGACGCCAGTGGTGGGCCTGTGTCCCCGCCCCTGTAAAGCAGGCCAGAAAACACCCATCAGGGTTGCTTTGAGCTGTCTGATGACACGTAAAACACGGACAGAGTCTGGTAGAGATAACTCCTCAATAGATATGTGCATTTGTCAAGCAAGTGAGAAAGGGGAAAGTAGGGACATGGAGTCTCCTTCTCATCACGGAGGGTGATCCTTGGTCTGACTGCCGTGTTCAGAATTGGATGAATTACAGTGGTACCTCGAGATACGAGTTTAATTCGTTCCGTAACCTTGAGGCGTGGGAAACTATGAGATGCTTGAGTCTCGGTAAACTGGTAGGTCGTGTGCAGCTGGCTGATCTGTGCGATTACTCCTATCTCAACTGTTGCTCGTATTTCAAAGCAAAAATCGCTTGCTCGACGGCTCGTATCTCAAAAATCTCGTGTTAGGGCACTCGTATCTCGAGGTACCACTGTACTGGATTTCTCACGGTACTACCTTCTCCTGTCAGTCAGGTTCTCATAGTTGGTGTAATCCCGGTTAGGAGTAAAGGAAACTCCGCCGGAGTGAGCTCAGTGAGGGACAGGGAGTCTCAGGTACACTGGGATGGGTCAGTAATCAGATGAATGAATGTCCTGTTGTCTTTTAGGAGCCAGCAGTTTGACTCAGGGGACAAGCCAGGTGGCGGGTCCAGAAAGTGACTTTTACTTCTCATCTGGTAGCTAAGACACTAAGCCAGCTTCTCCTCGTTCCCCGCCCGCAGCGTCCTTCTTGTCGCCACCGGTTTGTCCGTGCCCAACCTGGTGGACTTCCCGGGCTCCGAGTACGTGGAGGGTTACGAGTCTGTGTCCGTGGACCCGGAGGACTTTGTGGGTCAGAATGTGCTGATCCTGGGCCGAGGGAACTCGGCCTTCGAGACGGCGGAGAACATCTTGGGGGTCACCAACTTCGTCCACATGCTGAGCCGCTCCCGAGTCCGGCTGTCCTGGGCCACCCATTACGTAGGAGACCTCAGGTATGCCCCGCAGTGTGCCGTGTCCCCTGCCCCTCTGACGCCGTGCCTGGCCCCAGCCAGACCAACCACCTCCTCCTCCGAGCCCCTTGTCCCCAGCACAGACCCTCCTCTCTCTCCTGCATGTTCCTTGGGCGCCAGGGCCATCAACAACGGCCTGCTGGACACCTACCAGCTGAAGTCCCTGGACGGGCTGCTGGAGTCGGACCTGACGGATCTGGCCATTGTGAAGGACCCCAAGGGCAAGTTCCGCGTCACCCTCAGGTTCTACGTGGAGGAAAGCAACCAGAGCGCCGAGGCCGTCCCCCTCCCCCAGGACGACAACGACAACTTCGCCATGCGTGTGGCCTACGACCGCGTCATCCGCTGCCTGGGCTGGAACTTCGATTTCTCCATTTTCAATGAGTGAGTCCCGGTGCGGGGGAGCTGGGGTCTCGTACAGACCTCTCTGACAGCCCCCACTCCTGGGGGCACAGCGTCCCTTCCGGCAGTGCCAGCGCCAGCCTTTCAGCCTGGATGTGGACGCTGCCTGGTGGACCAGGAGGTGAATTTGCTGGAAGGCAGTATGGTGGCCAGGAGCGCAGACTCTGGGATCAATCTGAGATTCTTACCAAACCTGTGAGCTCTGGGAGAGTTGCTTTAACAGGTTGGCCCCAGTTTCTCATCACTAAAATGGGGGTCTTAGTTCCTGTTTCATAGGCCTATTGTGAAGGTGAATATAGGAAACTACTTGGGCCCTAGCAGTTCTGACTCAGTGGATAGAGAGTCACTTGCAGGCCAAAGGGTCTTGGGTTCAATTCAGTCAAGAGCATTAAAAAACAAAGAAAGGAGGGAAGAGGAGGGAAGAGAACAGGGCAAGGGGGAGGGGGGAGGAGGAAGGAAAGAAGGAAAAAGGGAGGGAGGGAGGAAAAGAGAGAGAAAGAAAGGAAGAAAGAGGAAAACAAAACTACTTGGCATAGACTGTATGCTCAATCAAATGTTGGCTGCTGAGATTATTTATAATTGCATTTTGAAGAACTGCAATTAGACAGTGCTGCTCAGTTCCTTAGTAAGGCTTAGTATCAAAGAATCCATCCAGGGTCTCACTTCCCTTCTGGCCGAGCCACAGGCAGACAGAACCAGCCCTCCTGTCCCATCTGGCCACACAAGGCCAGTCTAAGCCCAGAGCCCAGCCTCGAGTCAGGCTTGAATCCTGACCCACCACATCTTTAACCCGAGCCTCAGTACTCCACCTGTTAAATGGAGATGATTATCCCTGCCTCCTGGTCATGGTATGATTTAAATGCAATAAGGAATGCCCTGGCCGATTTGGCTCAGTGGATAGAGTGTTGGCCTGCGGATTGAGGGGTCCCAGGTTCGATTCCAGCCAAGGGCACATGCCCGGGTTGTGGGCTCGATCCCCAGTAGGGAGCGTGCAGGAGGCAGTCAAACAATGATTCCCTCTCATTGATGTTTCTATATCTCTATCCCTCTCCCTTTCTCTCTGAAATCAATAAAGAAATATTTTAAAAACAAATTAAAAAATAAATGAATAAGGAATATAAAACACTTAGCTCGGAGCCAGGCCTGTAACTCGTGTTTCATACACAGCAGCGATTTTTATTCACGACGCTCTCTGTTCACAGGTCCCTCAGACTGTCTCCCGGGGGTGAGTTCAGCAGGAAGTACCCGCTGATCAGGCCTAGCTATGAGTCCAAAGGAAGCCGCGGGCTCTTTGTGCTGGGGACGGCCAGCCACTCGGTGGATTACCGGAAATCCGCCGGCGGCTTCATCCACGGGTTCCGCTACACAGGTGAGCCCCTCCCCGGGCTCTGGAAGCGCACCCGGTTCCCGGCAGCCTTCAGGGGATTGCCCGTCAGTAGTCGACTCATAAATTCCTGTCTGAGGCAGACAGCAGTGGGTTTCCATGAGGATGTGGCTAGAAAAGCACCTGATGAGGTATAAAAGTACGTACATCTGGGGTGCGGGTTACATGCCTGCGTCCTGTCGGGTGAAGTGCCACGTATTGGTGAGAACACTGACATTGAGGATTGTTAACCTGGTTCCTCCCCAGTGGGGTGGCCTCAGAGGTTAAGCTTCAGAACCTCTCTAAGCCTCTGTGGGGTACCCTCACGTCAGAGGTGGGACTGAGGGCAGGGGCCTCCCCTCTGCCCTCCAGGGACTGTTGAAAGGACTACCAGGCCATACCTGGGACCGTGCAGCTGTGAAGCATCACACGCACAGTTTTTGGGTGCCGACAAATCTGAATAAGAATTACAGTCGCAGCCCTCGCTGCTTTGGCTCAGTGGATAGAGCGTCAGCTTGTAAACTGAAGGGTCCTGGGTTCGATTCTAGTCAAAGTTACATGTCCGGGCTGCGGGCTTGACCCCCAGTAGGTGGCTTGCAGGAGGCTGCTGATCAGTGATTCTCATCATTGATGTTTCTCTCTCTCCCTCTCCCTTCCTCTCTGAAATCAATAAAAATATATATTTTTTTAAATAATTACAATTGGATTATATTCATTCCTTTTCGGAGCTGAAGGTACTGAGGGTATAAATTTCCTGCCCTCTGAGGAGGCTGTGGATGGGTGCTTCATTGCGTGGCGGGTGTTACCTGAGCCCGTTAATTCTGTCGTAAGCACCATGAAGGCCCTCACCCTGCATGCTGTCTTTTCTGTGTTGCTCGCTTTTGCTTTTCACTGTCCTTGCAGTTTGGCAAAGAAAGATAGTTGTGTTTTACTGTTGACTTCCAGGCAGTATAGTGTGCAGCCCACACGTGTTGTCAGAGAAGGACACCAGGGAGAGTTAGCTGTCTGTGAAGCAGAGTATTTGCAAATCGAACGCACATGCACCCACATGCCCATGCACACCCGAGGAATGAGAAGAGTGTCTCTTCAGCCGAGTCCCCCCAGTAAGAAATGCTCATCACCCTTCCCATGGCCGGTACCCTCCCTGCATACTCTCTTGGCACACTGCCCTGTCCCTCGTTTTTGTTTTTGTTTTTTATATATGTTTTATTGATTTTTTACAGAGAGGAAGGGAGAGGGATAGAGAATTAGAAACATCAATGAGAGAAAAACATCCATCAGCTGCCTCCTGCATGCCCTCCACTGGGGATGTGCCCGCAACCAAGGTACATGCCATTGACAGGAACCGAACCTGGGACCCTTTAGTACACAGACCAACTCTCTATCCACTGAGCCAAACCGGTTTCGGCCACCCCGCCCCTCTTGCTCCCTCTGTCCTCCACCCCTTTTCTCTAGCTCACAACAGCCCCATGAGACACATTTTGCAGGTAAGGAAACTGAGGCACAGAGACGTTTGGTAATCCGCCCCAAGTTACCCAGCCAGTGGATGGCAAAGGTGGAATTTGAGCCCGTATCTGCCTGACTGGTGCTCCCAGCTAACTGCAGGGCTGCAGGCAAATGAGAGCCAGACGTGGGTGTGTAGGCCAGATGGCTGTGGTCAGTACTCACGGAGGAGCCTCCAGGGGAGGGACGGCTGACTACCCAGTACATTCTGCCCAGACCTCGCTCATCATTCATCCGAGAAACAGGCCCCCAGGGAGACAAGTAGCGAACAGTAAGGCAGAGGGAAGCCACAGAAGATAAGAGCTGGGCGGTGGCACAGACAGAAACTGCTTGGAACGCAGGGCTTGCTGGAAGCCTTACCCAGCCCCCACCTCTGTTCTGTTCACCCTCTACCGTAGTACCCACCAACCTTTTTTGGTAAGAAAAAACCACTGTATCTTTTTCTATTCACACATCTTGAGTGATTCCCCGTCTCCGCAGGGAGTCCCGGCTCCCAGCACTGCATTCAGAGCTCTGTGCAGCCAACACCGGCTCACCCTTCCAGCCTGGTGCTTCACCTGCTTTTCAAGGGATGCCAGGCTCTCTGAAGATTTTACTTCTTCCCAGGCCCCGTTCCCAAACTGCTCAGCTGCGTCATCCTCAGCCTTTGCCAAACTCAGCCTCACCACGGCTCCCTCCGAGAGCCAGATGTCCGGTGAGGCTGCACGCCTTGCCGTGACGGTGGGCCAGCGAGTCCCCGGTCACGTGAACGGCTGGGTCCTGGCCTTTACTGGGTTCGGGTGTTGTGTTGATTCATTTCGGAAGAGCAGCATCTGTGTGTGGTGCCCCCGTTTCACAACTGTATCGGGCAGCCGCGGGCGCACAGAAGACTCTGTCTCCTGTTGTTCTGGACAGCTGTTGCTTTTCCATCCTGAAAAATATACAGAGCGTTTCAGAATGGAACCCGTGACAGTGCGTTTAGGCTGGGAAGGAGAGGGAGCAGTCTAAGGGTTCCGTTTGGAGGTCTCCCGCAAGAAGCGGGAGGAGGCGAGGGGAAAGGTTGCAGAGGAGGCTCTGCGTCAGTTTTGACACCCACATGTGGATGGATAGCTGGGGGACTTCCCTAGGCGGGTGGCGAAGGCAGGTGGCAAACAGGGGCCTGAGGACCAGGTCTGGCCACGCCCTCTCACTCAGCTGTCCTCTGTGGCTGCTTCCACAGCAGAGGCGGAACTGAGGAGCAGGAATTGAAAATGCTTTCTAACCGCCGCCCCACCCCACCCCACCCCTGCCCCCGGCCCTTTACAGACCAGGTGCCCGCCCTGCTCTGACCGCATCTCCTGGGCGTCATGCGTACAGTGTGGATTGAGGTTAGAGAAGTTGATGGGGACTTTGTCCCTCCTGATGGCAAAAGATAAATCCTTCTTTTTTAAATGTATTTTTATTGATTGCAGCAAGGAAGGGAGAGGGAGAGAAAGAGAAACATCGGTGATGAGAGAGACTCATTGATCGGCTGCCTCCTGCAACCCCCTCTGGGTATCAAGCCCACAGCCCAGGCATGTGCCCCGAAGGGAATCAAACCGTGACCTCCCGGTTGGTTGGTGCACGCTCAGGCACTGATCCACGTCGGCCAGGCAAAGGGTACATCCTGAAGAGCACACGCCATCCCTCCCTCTGGCCATTTCAGTGCGCGCTGTTCACCGGCTGCTGGAGCATCGCCACCACGGTGTCACCTGGCCCTCCACCGAGCACCCCGTCACACAGCTGGCCAGCTCTGTCCTCCGGCGCGTGAACGAGGCTTCGGGGCTCTACCAGATGTTCAGCGTGCTCGCCGATGTGGTCCTGTTGAAGGAGTGAGTCACCCACCCTCACCCCGCTCCCCCTCCGCCGCCTCCCCCTACACCCGTCACACCTCTTCCTATCCCAAGTGCGGAACAGCCCAGAGGTTCCCTCCTCAGAGGAGGCCTCAGGAGAAACAGGAGAGATGGATTTATTCTGGAGAAAAATCAGTGAAATCCATGCCAGCAGCTCTGCCGACAGACAGTCCTGAGGGTGAACCAGGCTCTGCCTCTTTCTACCTGTGCGACTTTGGGCAAGTTAGTTCGCCTTTCTGAGCCTTTCTCTCGCCTGCAGGATGGGGGTAAGAGGGGGTCCTGCGTACCTGGCAGGACTGTAGGCGGGAGAAAGGTACCTCATAGAAAGCATCTGGCACCAAGCAGATGAGCAGTAACTGCCACACCAGTGAGACTGGTGAGTTCCCTGGGCCGGGGCCAAGTGGGCTCCTTATCAGCCCAGTGTGAGGGGACACTTCTGAGCAGGACACTGGAGGAGGGCTGGGGGGGGCCTCAGCACAGGTGGCGGGGAGAAGCAGGGAAAGAGCTCTCAGGGGAAACAGTGGGCCCGAAGCCAGGGAGCGCAGCCGCCACCACGTCCAAGGGCAACGCTCCCAGCAACCTCCCGTCGCCCCTGACCCTCTTGCCCTCACACCCATAAGACCACCGGTAAGTCCAGGTGGCTCTCCTTCGGGTTATCTAGAACTGGCCTCCCCTCGCAGCTGTGCCCTGCCCCTGCCTGAGTCCAGACCACCAGCATCTGTCACGTGCACTGGCCCAGCATGGTCTGCTCTCTATGCATGGCCAGCGTGGCCCCTTTAAAACAAACACCAGTCACACCAGTTCATCTCTGCTCAGTACTCTCAAGGGCCCTCAGTCCGGAGAGCCAGGTGTCACCATGGTGGCACACACAAGCCTTCCTGGGCCTGCCCCCAACAATTCCCCCAACCCCCTCTCCGGGGCCTCCCCTCACCTCCACTTTAGCCACCCTGGCCTTCTTCCTGTCCCTTGAACACACCAAGGCATGCGCCCCGCCCCGGGGCTCAGCTGTGACCTTAACGTGAGATGCGCGGGGCTGGTCAGAGGCTGCGTGCTGTTTGAGTGTCACTTCTCGGAGAGAGAGACACGTACACACATGCCCATGTGCACGCGCCTCGCCTCTGCCGCAGCTCTGAGGGTCTCCCCTCCCGTTCGCCTTGGTCCCAGGAATGGCACAGCGTTCGAGTACCTGGAGGAGTTCCCCATGCAGATGCTGGCGCAGCTGGAGGCGATCACAGGAAGGCAGGCCCGGCACGGGCTCTTCGTCGTCAACATGGAGTACGGCAGGAACTTCTCGGGACCCGACAAGGACGTCTTCTTCTATGACCGGTCTGTGGGGTACACGGAGGATGCCTGGCAGTCCAACTTCCTGCACCCCGTCATCTACTACTACCGGCACCTCCCCACCGGTGAGCTGGCTCTGCTCTCCCTCCCGCCCGGGCTCTCTTGAGGTGGGCACCCCTCGGGCCCCGCTGTGTATGGAGGTGTCACCCTGAATCCCTCCCACAACACTCTACTGACAGAGGAGGACTGCTGGGGACTCTGCCCAAAGACAGGAGGTCCCAGGATGATAAGTGCTGGTCCCAGATTCTGGCCTGGATCATGAGCTGAGCAGGCACACAGGGGCTGGCATGTCCTCCGGGCACCACAGAGTAGAGGGACGCTGTCTTGCTGTGTGTCTCCAGGGGAGGCTGATCATGGAGTGGGGAGGCGGGACTTGGGACAGGGAGAGGAACTGGAAGCGGTTAACAACGGAGTGGAGGGGTGCAGGGCAGGATAGCTGGGAGGTGCTCTCAGGTCTGTCCTTTCCCATGTCTAACCTTGGACCATTTATTTATTTTTTATATATTTTATTGATTTTTTTACAGAGAAGAAGGAAGAGGGATAGAGAGTTAGAAACATCGATGAGAGAGAAACATCAATCAGCTGCCTCCTGGGGATGTGCCCGCAACCAAGGTACATGCCCTTGACCGGAATCGAACCCAGGACTCTTAAGTCCACAGGCCGATGCTCTATCCACTGAGCCAAACCGGTTTTGGCACCTTGGACCATTTATGAGCCTCAGCTTCCTCCTCTGTCAAATGGAGATAAAAGCACTACCTTCCTCCTGTCTGAGGATAAGTGAGATAATATATACAGAATGCCAGCACGGTGCCTGGCAGAGTCGCTACCAAGGGGTGAACCACCGGGGAACCCAACTCCTGCTTCCGAACTTGAAGGGCCGTCACTGGAAGAGGATGATCTAAAAAGGGGCAGAGGTGGTATCGACAGGTAGAAGTGGCAGGACCGCAGGTGATATCCAATAGAAGGAACAGGTGACAGAGCTTCCCACAGTGCCATGGGCTGCCTCCTGGAGCCGAATTCCCCACACGGGGGGGTGGGGTCCTGGCCTGAGCCATCTGCCAGGGACACCACAGAGGGGACTCACAGCCGGTGGGAGATGGACTAAGGGAGCTCTAAGACCCCTCCCGATGCTGGACCCGAGCCTCCTCACTGAAAGACCAGTTTCAAAGCAGCCATAACAGACCTCCGTCTACGCAAACCTTAGAGAAACATTAAGTTCAAGAGGTTGTTCTTAGTTCTGCCCTCTGATAGCACAAGGACAAGTGTAGTTTTGTCCTGCTTCCTCGTGCTAACCTTCCAAGCTTTCGGGGTGGCTGTGGAACAACGGACGGCAGCCAGCACAGAGGCGGCCCAGGAGAGTTGCGCTCACGAGCATGAGTGAGCGGGGCAGGCGCTGGGAATGTGCGGGATCCACGCCGCTGCCACTGACCCCAGGTGGGCAGCCGCTGCTGGGCTCTGACCCGGCCCGCCTCTCCCCCCCAGAGCAGGAGGTGAGGTTCCGGCCCGCAGGCTGGCCCCTGCCGCGGCCCGCCGCCATCCACCACATCGTGGAGGACTTCCTGACGGACTGGACCGCCCCCGTGAGCCACATCTTGCCTCTGCGGCGCTTCCTGGAGAACTGCCTGGACACCGACTTGCGAAGCTTCTACGCAGGTAGCTCCCGTTCCCGGAGGCCAGCGGGCTGAGCTAGCGGGCGGGAAGAGGCCCACAGAGCATGCCCTGCGCTGCTTCAGGATGCACAGCTAGAAACCCAAACCCAGGCCTCCGTTCCCCACAACGTGGTGGACTGGGTGTTCACAGCCCCCGCCCAGACAGCACGCCTGAAAGCGCCGATAACTGGCAGGGACATTAGGAAAGTTCCCAGAGCCGGCATAACCCCAAGCTGGACGTGGCCTTCTGCTGGCCGCCAACAGCCCGAGCCTGGGAGAGTGAGCAGCACTGGCGGGTAGGAAGGTGAGGCTGGAGCAGAGGGGGTCTGTTTAGAGACCCTTCAGATAAGCTTGGATCTCGGTAAACCAGGAAGCAAAGAACCCCCAAGGACAAGAGATGGTAGAGACCCATTGGGAAGGGAGGGTTGCTGGGGAGAAAGGAGGGTGTTCCTGATGACTTCCAACCACTAGGGCCCACTCATGTGAGTTTGGGGCCAAACTGCACGGCATCGCTGTGGCACAGCAAACACCTGTTAAGCATCCATAGTGTATGAGGCACTGTTCATACCAAACCAGGTTAGCGACAGTCAGGCCTAACCTGCAGGGCGGAGAGCAGGTGTCCTTGTTTCATCCCAGGTGTCACCCTCGGTCCACTTTGAAATAAAAATGTGTGTGTTAAGGGAGATGGCTTAAAACAATAGTTTAAATTCATCGCCCAAATGCATGCAAATGCTCCCACAGAGGAGAGTCACGGAGCAGAGGGCCAGCATTCTGCAAACCAGCAGCTTGCACGTGAAATGACGTGGAACGGGACTAGCAAACCCAGCCACAAAGCCCCTGCCTGTCTCAGGTTGCAGGAGCACCCAAAGATGCCGGGGCCTGTTCGGGAACATACTTCCACCCTGAGTTTGGGCTCCTACGATTGCATCATCACTGGCCCTTTAGCCTCCTGACTCCCGCTCCCTAGACACTAGTACAGGCCTCTTCCTGCTTGTCTGATAGTCGAACAACTGTAAACCTACTTTTGCCCACCCCTGTGTGCCCATTTGATGAAATGAAAGACTCGGCTGGTTTTCTGACACTCTCTCCATTCTCCCATCCTGTCTCAGTCCCTCGGAACACTAAGTCCATATGTTTCATCCTTTTTTTTTTTTAACAAAGTTATGTAACATCCCACCTCCATTCTCATTCTCCAGAAGGAACCGCTTGTAGCTCTTCTGGAGGCTTCTTCCTATTTCTAAGTAATAAGTGCCCCACGATTTCCCGAGCAGTCGGATTTGACCCACCATCTGCCGTGGCGCGGAGGAGGGGAGGTCACAGGCGCCGTCGGCCCGTTTGGTCTTCCTGACCCCGCAGCGCTGAGAGCGGGGCGCGCACACGGCATCTGCCACTCAGATATTGTCGAGGGAAGAAATCCTTGCAGGCAACTAAGCTCAAAGGAGACCAATCCCACCCCAGGCCGGCCCGGCAGAGCATCCTGCTGGCCCATCTCTGGAAGCTGAGTCATCTCTCCGGTTTGCTTTCACTTTGGAGCCTGGTTCTTCCCAAACATTGGGTAGCCAATTCCAGGAGGAGCTGAGTTCCATGGCCACTTGGTTAGAAATGAGAAACCAGAAAAGTCAGCTCCCAGACTCAGGGATGGAGGGTCCTGGGGGAGGCCTGGGACCCCGGCATCTCCTCCTACACCTCGCCCCATCCCTCTCATTCATCTCCTTTTGCTTTTCTGTAGAGTCTTGCTTCCTGTTCGCCCTAACACGCCAGAAGCTGCCGCCCTTTTGCCAGCAGGGATACCTGAGGATGCAGGGGCTGGTGGGAACCGAAAGCCTCCGCCAGCACCGAGCGGAGAGCGGGCTCCTGCGGGACTATGCCGCCGCGGGCAAGCGCCGGGAGGACAGTGGCCAGCGGCCTGGCTTCCGGGAGCCAGTGGAGCAGCCCCAGGCGCCAGGGCCTCTGGACCAGCCCCTCACCAGCAACAAGGAGGAGCTGTGATGTGCAGGCCTCTCCCACCAGGCCTTCCTTCCCACGCCACCGGGCTCCACCAGCGTGTGATTGCCAGAGGCCACCGGGGTCATTGCAGTGACCCCACTAAAGCCACACAGAGCGCGCTAGGGGCGGCCGTGCGGCAGTCCCCTCCCCTCCTGCTGTGTCCATAGAGCCCAGGAGGCGGGGTCCAGAGAAGGACATCATCTGCCAGTAGGAGTTGCCTCCCACACCTGGCTTGTCTGCCAGTGAATTCTCGCCGAGCACCAGGCTGGCCGAGGTCTGTCCCCATCAAGTGCCCAGCGGTTCCTTTTCCTGGTTTGCTCTTCAGACGGCCTGTCGGTGGCGCATTTCACAGATGAAACCCATCCTCATCTGCACAAGGGTGAGCCGCAGGCTCTTCGAAACAAAAGCTCTAACATCCCCCTTCATGACGGGCAGGTAGGACTGTCCTCCAAGACACCAGCTCAGAGAGGTTGAGAGCCCCCGCCAGGAGTCCTGTCCCCTGCAGCCTGCAGCGTGCCCACCTCACCACCCCGCCTCTCCCGCCTCCATCTCCTTTTCAGAAGGGGCGGGAGCCTGGGGAGCTGGGCTAATGGCCCGGGCCCAGCGGCTGTCAGCAGGCACAGATAGCATCTTATCAGAGCGGGCTCTCCCAGCGAGAAGTACTGCTGCTTTCTCTCTGCCTTATCTTTCGTCTCTGTTTTCTTTCCACCCTGCCCTCGCTTCCTGAACAAATGCCCCGAGGAGGCAGATCAAGTTCTGGCCCTTCACTGCCCGGCAGTGGGGTTGCTTCTGGAGGTGATGTGCCCGCTGTGTGAACAGAGCCCCGCTCAGCTTGTGCGGAGACACTCATACATGCGTTTGCATGATAACAAGATGAATTTCCTTCCAGCTCCCTTGGCTGTTGTCCTTCCTCACTAGGGACCTGTTCCCTTCTCCACTCTTCCGTCAGGCATTACAGTCCTGTTTCTGAGAAGCCATGGGAAAGCATTGTACATAAAATCATCATGATTTCTCAAGGTCAAGATCGTAGGTGATGCTTTCTCCCTGGTTCTTATAGCCCTTCAGGCAGCCACTCAGGATTTGAGGGACCTGGGCTTTCCGGCTCCACAACCTATTTCTGGGACTTAGGTTCACATTCCTTCCCTACCTGGCCCCACCCCCAGGCACCTCCCCCTCCAGTCATTCGCAGAGTTAGAACAATGGAACTGCAGCTGAGGCTGGAGGCCTTTACCCAATGACAATGCGTGGCACAGTCTGCACCAGCTAAAACTTCTACATTCAGGGTCTCTCCCATTCCCAGGGTGTAGGGTTCACTGTGTCTCCAACAGGTTACAGGTAAACCGACCCCCCTCCCTTTCCAAAACCTTTTCAAGTGAACCTTTTAATCAGGCCTGTACCCATAATTTCATACACATCTTGCCCACAGATCACTGAAGACTGGCTGAGCCCTTCCCTTAAGAGCTCGGGGTATTGTAACACATGGTTTACTGATGCCTGAATACGTGGCATCTGCTGCTTTTCCCATCGTCTGCCAACTTGTTAATTCCATCAGAATATCTGCCAGCCTTATTTGTGTTCAGTAAGACACGGTTCCATTCTTGCTCAGCTGATAGAGATGTCTGAGCAATGTCCCTGGTATTCTTATAAATTAACCAGAGGCCCCGGGCACAAATTCGTGCATGGGTGGGGTCCCTCGGGGTGGCCCACAGAGATCGGAGGGGCCCCAGCTCACACCTCCAGCCTCGCAGCCCCACCTGGCACTCTGTCTTGGCCTGGCGCTGCCCCCTCAGCTGCTCCACCATCCCGTCTGTGTGGCAATCTATTGGGGCTGAGCCTCCCACTCCTGCTGCCATGACTCGTCACTGTTTGCAGGGGGATCAGGCCCCCGCTCACACCTGCCTTGGCCTGACACTGCCTACTCACCTGCTCCACCATCCCCACTGCAGTCCTACTCTCATTGGGGCTAACAGCACCTCCACTGCCACCCGATGCCAGCACCATGTCACTGACACCCGCCATGTTCTACACTACCCCCTGGTGGTCAGTGAACATCATAGCAAATAATCGAATGACCGCCTGAGGGGACAATCTGCATATTAGGCTTTTATTATATAGGACTAGAGGCCTGATGCACGAAATGCATGCAGGTAGGCCTTCCTTCCCCCTGCTTCTGGCACCCACAACTTGGGCCTCCCTCACAGCCCCAGCTTCATCCAGAAGGATGGAAGGATATCCAGAAGGAGGTCCAATCTAATTAGCATATTACACTTTGATTATTATAGATTATAGATAGTTGGCTTCAAACAGAGAACTACTTTTTTCCTGTGAAGATCACTGCCGCACTTGCTGGAGATCTTCTCTGGGTCTTCTCTCCTAGCAGATCTCATTGTTCCCAGCTGGACCAAGTTCCTCTTCATGCCAAGGCCTGACTTCATTAATTCCTTCTTTATTTTTTCATGTTACAAAGCTATTGGTGCAAAATAAATCGGTGAAATAAGAGGCCAGAAACAGACCCCATGCTAAGTAAAAAGGTGATTTTTGAAAAATCACAAACCAATGGGAAAGATTGTGCAGAACTATGCAATCAATAATGTTGGACTAACTGGGTAGTAATTTGGAAAAGAAAATGCATCTCATTTTAGATCCTATTTCATATTACAAATCTAATTCAATGAATTTTTTTAAAGCCACATAGAAACCAGAGATGAAGAGGAGTACTTTAATAAGAGAAAGCTATCCCAGCTTTAGAAGAGCAGAGTAATTCCCCAGACCAGTAGTCGGCAAACTTCGGCTCACGAGCCGCAGTTTGCCGCTCCATTGACTAATGAGTTTGCTGACCACTGCCCCAGATGAAAAGGTTTAACATTTCCTGATACACCCATCTAGCCTGTACTAATTAATGGGACTAATGGCGTTATTTTAAAGAAGTGATAAAAATTAAAAGGCAAAACAGAAAATAATTACAGCAGACTATAATAAACATCTTTATTATATATAGAACTAATTGGAAAAAAGGAGAAAAACCAAGTCAAGTAAACTATGGCACATTCACCCAATTATACAGCTCTCAAAAATTCCAAAATATGGTGAGAGAGGTATAATGACGTGAAAAGAAGCAGGATATGAAATTGTAGTTGCAACTTCTTTATATAAAAATAGAAACCAGCATACTACAGAAAGGAAGCCTCCCTAAATGTCGTTGGTGGTTTTGTTAAGATTTGCACAAGTCTTTTTTTGTTTTTTGTTTGTTTTTGCTTTTTTCTCTTGTCCAACTTTGTGATTATACTCTATACGGAAATAAATACATTATTTTTTTAATCACACCTGATTTTGGAATTTGAGGGTTTGACTCAGTGGACAGAGCATCGGCCTGCAGACCGAAGGGTGGGGGTTCGAGACCAGTCAAGGACACATGCCCAGGTTGTGGACTTGATCCCCAGTAGGGGCATGCAGGAGACAGCCAATCAATGATTCTCTCTCATCAATGATGTTGCTAACTCTCTCTCCCTCTCCCTTCCTCTCTGAAATCAACAAAATGTATATTTTTTAAAATTGCTGGGGGGGAGTGGAGCTGGGGCCCTTCCCAGAGGACATGCTCTGCCCTTTGGTCCCAGTGGTACCCGTGCATCATCCTGTCTCCCCAGCTGGGGAAACACTGCACCAATGTAGGGGAGTGGATGGGGGGAAATGGATGGGGGTAGAGAGAAACTTCTCAGTCTAGAGAAGAGAATTTTAAGTGGGTGTGGTGTTCTAGTCTTTGGACTGACTGACCCAGCATACAGAGATCTCTGGAAGAATCTTCCCTCCCTTCTGATAGAAAATGAAAGATTAGAATCATTTTATGGAGGCCTCCTGGGTACCAAATCCACTCTATTGGAGAGCCCCAATTCCTTTCACCTGGTCAAATTGGGGAGTCCCGAATATAAGCATAACCCATGGACAGACAGACAGGGGGATGAGGGCATATGCTGGGGGTGGGAAAGGCCGGGGAGAGGTCAATGGGGAAAAAAGAGACATATGTAATACTTTCAACAATAAAGAATTAAAATTACTAATAAAAAAAAGTTGGGGTATCCCTAAAAACTGCCTAGAAATGGACTCACCAAGAATTGAATTTGGCCCTAACCAGTCTGGCTCAGTGGCTAGAGAGTCGGCCTGCGGACTAAAGGGTTCCTGGTTTGATCCTGGTCAAGGCCAGGAACCTTGGTTGCAGGTACATCCCCAATAGAGGGTGTGCAAGAGGCAGCTGATCAATGTTTCTCTCTCATGGATGTTTCTAACTCTCTATTCCTCTCCTTTCCTCTATTAATAAAATATATATATTTTTAAAAATTGAATTTGTCTGCTACATGCCCAGAACCATGCTATGGTGGTTTAAAGATATGTCCACAAGTTCTTTGGTATTTCTCCCCCAAAGGGGTGGAGCTCCACTCCTTCCTGTTGGGTGTGGACTGGATTCAGCTATTAACTTCTAGCAAAAGAATACATCAGAAATGACACGTTGTCATTTTCAAGATTAAGTTTTTAAAAACTCATTCAGAACGGCCCTGTTAGTGCCGTAGGCAGTGCGTCCGTCTCATAAAAACACATTTAGTCCTCGCCAGTTTCTCAGTGGTTAGACCACTGGCCCACAGACTGAAGGGTCTCAGGTTCAATTCTGGTCAAGGGCACGTACCTTGGTTGCTGGCTCAGTTCCTGGCCCCAGTCAGGGAACATGCAGTAGGCAACCCATCGACATGTCTCTCTCACATTGATGTTTCTATCTCCCTTCTTCCATACTCTCTAAAAATCAATGAAAAAAATATCCTTGGGTGAGAATTAACAACAAAAACACACACACACATATATCCATTCATCCACCAAGAAACTGTGCTCTTCCAACCCACTTTCTCTCTCAAGACACTCCCTGACGGAGGCCACCTGTCATGTCAAAAGGACATCCAATATGCACAGGCCCACATGGCAAGGAACTAAGCTGCCAACAGCCAGTGAGTGAGTGAGCCTGGACCTTTCCCCAGTCCAGCCTTGTATGACTGCACCTAAACACAGCCCATGAAGGACCCTGAGCACAACCGCCAGCTAAGTAGCTCCCTGGTTCCTAAGCTACAGAAACGTTGTCTCACGTTTGTTGTTTTAAACTGCTCAGTGTGGGGAATGCATCATCCTGGACACCAAAGGGACAGGTTTGATTCTGGTCAGGGCGCATGTGGGAGGCAACTGATTGATGTTTCTCTCTCACATCAGTGTTTCTCTCTCTCTCTCTCTCTGTCTCTCTCTCTCTCTCTCTCTCTCTCTCTCTCCCCTCTACCCCCCGTCTCTGTCTCTCTCAATATAAATTTAAAAGTCAAAAAAATAAATAAAATAAATTGGGAGAGTTATTTGTTACACAGCAATAGGTAATTAATACATGCACTAAATAGCTTTGAAAACTCACTTCCTTGGAGCCATCCTCTAAATATAAAATAGGTAAAGCAATCCTCCCTCATCACCATCCCTATGGGTTCCTTTCATGTGAACGCTGGGTGACAGGACATTGAGACCAAGCCACTCTCAAACCCAGGAAAGCGTGTGGCTCCCACAGGAGGCACAGACATGTTGAAATGCTGATGCCACAAAAGGCGCCCTCACACACAGCATAATCCCCTGAACCCAACCAGACCTCCGGTGGCCCCGGCAGGTGGGAGGACCCAGACGACAGGAAGAGGGAAGCTCGAGTGTGGAGCACCGGCCCTGGAGCACCGGCCCCGCGCCGGGCTTCGGCCTCAGGATCCTCAGCGCTCTGGCCAATCACATCACCATCGCCACCAGCCAAATTGGACTCCTCCCAGGAAAGCAAGCCGAGGCCGCATCATTTCACTGCAGAGGCTGCTTTTTTCAGGAGGGGAAAAATGCTGACGGGGGATGCTTTTTGTCACACTGCGGCTCTGAGAAAGCATTACGTCAACCTGGCATCCCGGGCCGAATGTAAATCCGCTACGAAGTGAAGCTGATGGACAAATATATGAGCTGCTTTAGCCCAAGTATTTAATCCAAGGACATCACGCGACCAATCCATCAAACTTGAAATTTAAAAAAAAAAAAAAAAAAAAAAGCATGCAACAGCTGCATTTAAGCAGGGAAGAAAGGACCAACAGCAATTCTCCCTCCTCGCGCAGCTCTGCATGAATCAGGCTGGTGTGCCTGCTCTTCCAGAGAAAGCAAACAGCAATCCTCCCAAAGTGTGTCCCCTGCTTTTTCATTCCCTGTGAGACAGCACTATCTCAGGCCGGTTTCTCCAGCCATTCTGAATTCATTAGATGCGGAAAAGTCCTACCTACAGAAAAAAACACAGCCACATCTCAAAATGTGCAGTGGTTATAATCCACCACGGTGGTTTAGAAACAAAGCAACTGCCAAAAATAGGTGAGATGAGCCCCTTAACCTCACCCATGGTTAGGTTTTAAGTAAGTTCGTCTCTCAGGAAAAGAAGAGGAGCCCAAAAGCCTATGTTGTGAGGCACTGTGGTCGATACCTAGCCAAACACACTATGACTCCTAACAATATGTCCCCTCCCATCCCCCCATTTCTTTTTCAAATATATTTTATTGATTTTTTACAGAGAGGAAGGGAGAGGGACAGAGAGGCGGAAACATTGATGAGAGAGGAACATTGATCAGTTGCCTCCTGCATGCCTCCTACTGGGGATGTGCCTGCAACCAACATACACGCCCTTGACCGGAATTGAACCTGGGACCTCTTGGTCCGCAGGCCAACGCTCTATCCACTGAGCCAAACAGGTTTTGGCCAAATGTCATATTTCTGAGCAAAATAAGTTTGAGGGCAGTTTGTTACACAGCCATAGGTAAGGGGGAGAAGCACCATGAAGCAAAATGTAAAGGTGACAGAGTGAAGGTAAACTTGTGAGAAGAGGCATAATATCTGCTGTAGTGATTGTTAATAAGCATATTACAAAGAGAATTGCAGAACACGTCCATCAAGGCACTCTACGTAAAATATAGTTGTGGCATTGCACCATTGGATGTATCTACACCGAGGGATCAGTGACAAAGAAAAGACAAGGAAGAGAAGTATGAGCAAGTGGAACAATGAAAGACAGTGCCCAGAGACTTCTGGAAAACCACAGTAACTAGCTAACTATGGATGTGCAAGTCCGAAAGACAACAGGTATCTCTGTGAGCCATCAACACTCTGCACTTGAAAGGGATTCCCTGATCAAAGGACGCTTTTCCGACATTGAAGACTTCCCAATTTTATCAGACATCACTGACCAAGAAGTCATGTGACAGATGGAAATATTATTAGGCTTGAAAAGAAGAGCTCCTACATGCATGTTTATGATTGGCATGCATGCCTTCCTCTGGAGAATCCACTCAACTTCCATCCCCACAACTCTATGGGGGCCACTCACCATAGGGGCAGATACATACAGACTGTCCAAACCATAACTGAGCCAGAGTTAGACCCGTGACCCAAACAGGGCTAATCAGCATCTTGCCTGAGACTTGATATGCAGACCTGGGGAAGGAGAAGGACTTTGCTCTTTTTGTTTTATTTTTAAATATATTTTTATTGATTTCAGAGAGGAAGGGAGAGGGAGACAGAAGCATCAATGATGAGAGAAAATCATTGACTGCCTCCTGTATGCCTTCCCTCACTGTAGATCGAGCCCACAACTGGGCATGTGCCCTAACTGGGAATGGAACCGTGACCTCCTGCTTCATAGGTCAATGCTCAACCACTGAGCCACCCTGGCCGGGCAGGACTTGGCTCTTTTTAGACTGTAAAACCAAAGCTTGTCCTTTGGTGACTGGTAGTAGCCACCTTTCCCACTGATGGAGAATGAAGCCAACATGCTGAGGGGAACAAGACAAGAGGTGGTGCCAAAACCGGTTTGGCTCAATGGATAGAACGTTGGCCTGTGAACTGAAGGGTCCCGGGTTCGATTCTGATCAAGGGCATGTACCTTGGTTGCGGGCACATCCCCAGTGGGGGGTGTGCAGGAGGCAGCTGACCGATGTTTCTGACTTTCTACCCCTCTCCCTTTCTCTCTGTAAAAAATCAATAAAATATATTTTAAAAAGAAAAAACAAGGGGTGGAAAGTCACAGAGCTTAGTAACGTCATTTGGGCCCTGATCCCTTTAGGGCCTTCGGTAGCCTGGGACAGCTGCACCCTTGAACATACCAGTCATCTGACCTAGGAAGTCCTCTGCAACGAGCTGGTTTTCATTGGTTCCTGACACCATAAGAGAGTTCTGACTTACACAAGCCTCAGGGAGGGACCTTCTTAGGGACAGGTTAAGGGGCTTCCATTCACAGACCACCACCACTAAAGCCACCTCTGACTTCAGTCTTTCCTCCTCTCAGTCAACGAACATCTATGGAGGGCCTACCATGATCAGGCCCAGGATGAGGTCCTACATCAATAGATGAGGGATCATCGTAATACATTAAAGGTCGCAGTCAATTGTCTGGGCTGGGCCTCTGGAGGCTAAAAAGGAGAAAAAGAGAATCAGAATCCCTTTCCTCAGAAAGCTGACATTTTGGTAGAGGAGACTAGATGAGCAATGAGTCCTCAGGATAAAGAAAGGCAAGGGTGTCCTGACCGGTTTGGCTCAGAGGATAGAGCGTCGACCTGTGGGCTAAAAGGTCCCAGGTTCGATTCTGGTCAAGAGCATGTACCTTATATGTGGGCACTAAGTGTGCAGGAGGCAGCTGATCAATGTTTCTCTCTCAACGATGTTTCTAACTCTCTCTCTCCCTTCCTCTCTGTAAAAAATCAATAAAATATATATTTAAAAAAAAAAAAAAGGCAAGGGTGTGGAGGGAACATATGAATGCCGTGTCCTCCCCTCTATTCCCACCTGTGACACTGGGATTCATAATTAAGAAATGTCTATGTGGCCGAGACCGGTTTGGCTCAGTGGATAGAGCGTCGGCTTGTGGACTGAAAGGTCCCAGGTTCGATTCCGGTTGGGGGCATGTACCTTGCTTGCGGGCACATCTCCACTGTGGGGCGTGCAGGAGGCGGCTGATCGATGTCTCTCTCTCATCGACGTTTCTGACTTTCTATCTCTCTCCCTTCTTCTCTGTAAAAAAATCAATAAAATATATTAAAAAAGAAAGAAATGTCTGTGTGGTCTTTGCCCCATTTCTCCATCCCCCTGTTCTCCGGGCCACAACACCATGACCTACCTCGACCTAAACTTAACACCACTCAAAGGTGCCACCCCCAAAAGACCATCATATCAGAGATTAGGGCTTCAATGTATGTATGGATTTTGGGAGGACACAAACCTTCAGCCCACAACAGCCCACATACCTTTCTGCTTCACAGCTGAGAGGCCATCAGTAACTCTTCATGGTGGACGAGAATAACTGGGTCAAGCGCTGGATTCTAGAACAGAAGCAAAATGATCTCCTTCAGGCCTGTTCACTGATTCCTTTGAGGATCATCTGAGTCATCCTCACCGACAGGTGAGTGCTTCCTGGAGAGAAGCTGTTTGTATCGACTAAACAGGCCTTTAACTCCCCAAAGCGGCTGTTCCTTCCCACCTCCCCGCCCCTCGGCATGGGCTGAGTGTTCCCAGGACCCCGGAGAGGACGGCTGCCACGTGGGCCCACGGGGGAAGCCTGAAGAAAGCCCTAAACAGAGAAAACTAACAATCGTTCCGACATGAAAACAGTTCCCGGAGTTCCACGACAGAGACGCCCTGTGCTTAAGAGGTGCGCGTTTTAGGAAACAACGCAGAGGTGGCACAGCTCATGTGCGCACAAGGGGACAAAAAGTTAAAATAAGGGACATGGTCGAGACCGGTTTGGCTCAGTGGATAGAGCGTCGGCCTGTGGACTGAAGGGTCCCAGGTTCGATTCCGGTCAGGGACATGTACCTTGGTTGCAGGCACATCTCCAGTGTGGGGCATGCAGGAGGCAGCTGATCAGTGTCTCTCTCTCTCATTGATGTTTCTGACTTTCTATCCCTCTCCCTTCCTCTCTGTAAAAAATCAATAAAATATTTTTTTAAAAAAAAAAAAGGGACATGAAACCTGTTCCCTGCTACGGCTTCCTGTGGCATTGAGGTGTGTCCTCGGTGTGGTGAATTCTCAGGCCATGCAGTAAATGGTGAAAACCTGCATTCATAACCATAGCAGCATTCCTACGCTCTCCCACTTCTAGAAGATCACCACTATCCCCAGACCAAATTCTCTCACAAATAACCACTCTGAATATTTTCGCCAAAACTGTTTGGCTCAGTGGATAGAGGTTCGATTCCGGTCAAGGGCATGTATCCTGGTTGCCAGCACATCCCCAGTGGGGGGCGTGCAGGAGGCGGCTGATCAATGTCTCTCTCTCATCGATGTTTCTCTCTATCCCTCTCCCTTCCTCTCTGTAAAAAATCAATAAAGTATATATTTTTTTAAAAAGTTAAAATAAGGGACATGAAACCTGTTCCCCGCTTCGGCTTCCTGTGGCATGGAGGCGTGTCCTCCATGTGGTGGGTTCTCGGGCCGTGCAGCAAATGGTGAAACCTGCATTCATAACCATGGCAGCATTCCTAAGCTCTCCCACTTCTGGAAGATCACCACTCTCCCCAGACCAAACCCTCTCACTAATAACCACTCTGAATAAGATTTCTGTATTTTCAACATTACCTGGAGACGCCGGAGATCAACCAGAGCAGGCAGGAAGCAGAGGAGCTGACACACTGCAGAAGGAAATGGCATTTGGGGGGGTTTTCATTTTTGTAAAGCCTTCCCCCCGAGGACAGATGTGAGACAGCACCACTGGGCAGCTGAAACCCCGTTACAAGCCCCCCATCTTGCTGGGCTTGAAGAGCTGAGGAAAACCACAGAGGTGGGAACGAGTAGGTAAAATCCTCAAAGAGAAAAACACAGAGGAGCCCCAAATTCTGCATCATTCGCACAAACCTCCGGCTGACCCCCGAACTACCCATGTGTGGGGTAAACTACCAGCAGCTCAGCGAAGACTGAAAAACGAACTCAGGTTCAGTGGCTGCTCAGCGCAAAGGAGACAGAGCTTAAGGCTCCACTTTAGCTCCATCAATTGTTCACTCAAACAAAACAAACAACATTTTTGGAGGGATATACAGAATCCGGAGTATCTGCAATGTGTCCTCACAGTGTCTAAGATACAATCCCAAATTACCAGACATGCAAAATATGACCCCTATTCAAGAGAAGCAGCAGTTCATGAATACTGATGTGGAGTTGACCCAGATGCTGATCATATCATACTAATTTTAATTTTAATTTTTTTTTATTTTAGAGAGAGGAAGGGGGGAGTTAGAGAAAGAATTTTCATTTATTTTGTTTTAATAATTTCTATTACCTCTCTATTTACTCATTATGAGCATATTTTCCTTTATGTCTTTGAGCATATTTATAATACCTGCTTTAAAATCTTTGGCCCTGGCTGGTAGCTCACTTGGTTAAAGCATCATCAATGGAAAGACTTCACTGCGTTAAGCCCAGGTGATTTCTTTTTGTTTTAATATTATTGATTTTTTTACAGAGAGGAAGGGAGAATGTTAGAGAGCTAGAAACATCGATGAGAGAGAGAGACATCGGTCAGCCGCCTCCTGCACGCCCCCCACTGGGGATACACCTGCAACCAAGGCACATGCCCCTCCTAGAATCGAAACCGGGGGCCCCCAATCCACAGGCCGACGCTCTATCCACTGAGCCAAACCGGCTCCGGCCAGTCCAGGTGATTTTGACAGTACATTCATTAAAGCTGGAGACCGAAACCAGGGAGTGACTGTGGAAGAAGCAACAGGGGAGAGCCAGGTGGCAGTCTGCTTTGGCTTCGTAGAAACATTTTAGGAAAGAAGTGAGCCAGGCCGAGCTGCTTTTAGCTCACTGGAAAGTGAAAATAAAAAGTCTCTGTTCTCTCTCTCTCTCCCCCCTCCCCTTCCCCACCCCCTCAGGGTGATTTAAGCTATTTATTCTCTGGCTAGAGAAGAGAAATATAAACCATTTGTTCTCCAGTGTCCTTGGCGAGGGAAGATGAGGTCTTGTAATTCGCTAGCTGCCCCTAAGTTGTTTAAGTTGTTTGCCTTGCTTAAATGATCTCCCATTCCACTGGCCCAGTTTTCCTACCTTCTTCCTCTCCTGCCTCACCACCACCTCCTCGCAGGTCAGCGCTAACCTGTGGGCAGAATGTGAGCCTCCTCTGGACACTAGCGAGCTGCGTGCCCTTGGTGAGTCACATGACTTCCCTAAGACCGGGTGTGCGTACCTGTAAGCAGTCGGAGGTACACACTGACCGCCCCATTTTACAGAGGAGGAGGCCAAGCCTTAGCTGGGGTACATCATAGTACACGTGCGTGGCAGAGCCAGAATTCAAACCCAGGTCCGCGTGGGCTCCAGGGGTCTCACACCAACATTCCTGAGCCCTATCTTCCTTGCACAAGTGTGTGCTTTGCACATCCGGCAAAGCCTATCGTAAGACCTCGTGTTTACACTAAAGCAGCGGTTCTCAACCTGTGGGTAGCGACCCCTTTGGGGGTTGAACGACCCTTTCACAGGGGTCGCCTAAGACAATCAGAAAACACCTATTTCCCATGGTCTTAAGAACCAACAGACCGCTCCTCGGTGTAGCAAAGTGTAGCAATGTAGTTTACTGTTGTTATATGAAGACTGTTACCCATGCTACACCACGATTCAAGACATTTCATTTATTTGTAATTAGAAAGAAATATTTCACAATATATAATCACATATTGTTTTTGTGATTAATCCCTATGCTTTAATTATGTTCAATTTGTAACAACGAAAATACATCCTGCATATCAGATATTTGCATTACAATTCATACCAGCAGCAACATTACAGTTATGAAGTAGCAACGGAAATAATTTTATGGTTGGGGGTCACCACCACATGAGGAGCTGTCTTAAAGGGTCGCAGCATTAGAAAGGTTGAGAACCACTGCACTAAAGGGTTTTCACATGCTAATCCTGTTTACAGGTCATAGGAAGGACTCCGTAGAGCTGAGTTAAGGCTACACCTGCTGGGCCAGCCTGCCTGGGTGTGAGTCCCAGGCCTCCCATTTGCTTGATTTGTGGTCTAGCGGGCTGTTATTGATCTTTTCAGGACCTCAGTTTCTCTCCTTGGGAAAATGTGACTAACAGCATCTCGCTTACTGTGAGGAGAAACAGGAAAAGTGCTAGAACAGTTAGTTGGGAGGCATGTGATAACGACCCCAGATGCGCTGCGCATTATTTCGTTACGGAAGTTCCTGCCCTTTCTGTGGAGTAAGCATTGTGAGAGCCTCGGACAGATGGGCAACAGTGCCAGAGGGCGACCGCCTCGCGGAGGGCACTCAGTGGGTGAGGGGCCGAGGCCTGGCGAAGCAGCAGTTCCCATTCCGGGCCCAGGGCTCATCGCTTTCCTAACACACAGCTGCCCCCTGTCCCGGGATGGGGAGGCGGAGCCAGCCACAGGGTGAGGGATGAAGGAGGCAGGGTCCTTCCGGGCCTCCCCTCCCCCGCCTCTCCCAGCTGCAGGCTTTGCCCTGCCCAGCGGGGTCAGGAACCGGGGAGGAGCCTCGCTCCAACAGTGGGGCGGGCTGTGGAACGAGCCTGCGTGTGTCCACGGAGGGCACTGGTCTCACGGTGGAGTGGGCAGGGGTGGGTGACAGCATATGCACCCCCTCATCACAGCCATGACACTCCACATCGACCGCTGCAGGACAAAGCCGTCGCCACTCTATGAGTTGAAGGTGATGGTTCCGTCCCAGTGCCACGTCTGTATGTTCAGAAAGGGATGAGGGGGGCACTGGGTAATGGCTGGAAACGGGACAGAATGTGAATCACAACAGTGTATGAAAACAACTTCTTGAATTGCAACACACAGGTCACAGTTTCCATTGTTCTGCAACAGTGTTTACAAAAGAATCGCCATCAAGATGGAAACTGGGCCGAAACCGGTTTGGCTCAGTGGATAGAGCATGGACCTATGGACTGAAAGGTCCCAGGTTCCATTCCGGTCAGGGGCATGTACCTTGGTGGCGGGCACACCCCCAGTAGGGGGCGTGCAGGAGGCGGCTGACCGATATTCCTCTCTCATCGATGTTTCTAACTATTCCTCTGTAAAAAATCAATAAAACATATTAAAAAAAAAAAAAAGATGGAAACTGAAAACCAAGATACTCTCGGAGCAACACCTCTTGGAGAGTAATTAACCAGCACCTCTCTCTGTGTTTGTTTGTTTCTAAGTCGTGTCCCTCCAGCCAAGAAATTCTCAGACACGTGGTCAGGGAGAAGCACCCTATGCCCTGCGCTCAGCCCTGCAGTCCTGGGGGAGCCCGTGGCCCCTAGATGTGCCCAGCTGGCCTGCCCACTGTGAGGCAGGCTCAAAGACCCACACTGCCACCGTGTGGGCGCGTCTGCTCACAACCGCTGCTGCCTGCCTGCCGCCAGCGGCAATGTTTGAGCCCACGTTGCTCTGATGGCCGTCAGTGGTGGGCAAACCGCGACTCGCCAGCCACATGCCGCTCTTTGGCCCCTTGAGTGTGGCTCTTCCACAAAATACCACGGCCTGGGCGAGTCTATTTTAAAGAAGTGGCGTTAGAAGTTTAAGTTTAAAAAATTGGGCTCTCCAAAGAAATTTCAATCGTTGAACTGTTGATATTTGGCTCTGTTGACTCATGAGTTTGCCGACCACGGGCCTAGGACATACAGACATATAGAAATAACACAAACAAAATAATACTTATAATATGCAGTATACTCTATTTTCAATTCTGTTTAACTTTTTATTTTTACTAG
>PVJN01013487.1:0-48673 GCA_004026805.1 Lasiurus borealis
TGCTAATTTTATGCATCATCTCTAGCATCTCTAGTTGGCTCTTTTGTATCTCTAGTAGGCTTTCGCTAAATTTATCCACCTTTTCTACCATATTCTTGAGAGACCTTATAAGCATGGTTTTGAACTCTATATCCAGTCGTTTTTTTTCCTCCATTTCTTTTGTTTTTGATCCCTTCCCTTGTTTTGGCATTTTCACTATATCGGGGAAACTTTTTTATTTGCAAGACCACAGAAGCTTCTGTTGAGCTTGGGATGGGTGGAGTCTCAGAGCTTAAGGGACCGCCTTGCCTTCCAGTCGGCCCCGCCCTCCACGGCCCCCGAGTCTCACGTGACTGGGTAATCGCTGGAGCGGTCCTTGTGTGTGCAAGCGCCCGCAGTGCCTCTAGACTGCTGCCTTTCCAGCTCCCCTGCTCCCCTGCGTACCAGGACCACACGAGTCTAAGTCTCCAGAGTTTCGCCCGAAACAGGGGCCCAGTGGACTCAGAAGTGGCACAGTTGGGAGGGTCTGTCTCCCGCCCAGTCTCAAAAGCCAGCGGCCCAATCAGCAATCTGTCCTCCGAGCAGTGCCATGCGCGCCACCACCAGCCTCTGTTCTTTTGCGACTCCCCTAAATTTCCGTGCACCTCTTCCTTTTCACAGTCCAAACTCCCCCCATATGAGTTGCAGCTGGATCTGGGGTTTAGTGTCGTAGGATAAGGGGTTAAATGCCGTTGGGAGTCTCCGTTTCCCTCCCGTCAGAGAAAGCCAGCCAGGTACTGGGGCACCCGCTCTCCCAGCGCACGCGTCTCCGTACCTCAGCTTTTTGCAGTTCCTCTGGGTGTCTGTGAGCCCCTCTCTTTCCTTCTAGCTGTAGAACTTCCACTCCGCCAGCTTTCCTGTGGTTCTGGATGATGTCCATTCTGTCTTTTAGTTGTAGTTTTGAAATTGTTGTGTGAGGCAGCAGTGTAGGTGTTTACCTATGCCACCATCTTGGCTCCCTTCTTCCTGCTTTTCAACACTGAAAATATTGATTTGCTTGCTGTAAATGATAAATTTTGGTGTAACTGGATAATGGTAATAATCGTCATTAATCCAGAAAATACTTAAATCTTTCTCAACATTTATGTCCCAATTTTTTTTTTAAGCTTCAAATAGGATCTGTTTTGGGAAAGACTGAAAGCCTACAAAATTGTTAATTGGAACATTATCTTTATTTTTTTAATTTTTATTTGTTTATTTTTAAAATTAAATATTTATTATTCAGATTATTACATTTGTTTCTTTTTTTTCCCCTCCATAGCTCCCCTCCACCCAACTCTCATCCCTCCCTCTGCCCTTACCTCCCTCCTGTGGATCTCATCCATAGGTGTATGATTTTTGTCCAGTCTCTCCCTGTATACCCCTCACCCCTTTACCCCTGAGAATGATCAGTCCACTCCCTTTCTGTGCTCTTGATTCTATTATATTCACCAGTTTGTTCTGTTAATCAAATTTTTAATTAGATTCACTAGTTTATAGTATGTATTTGTTGTTCATAATTTTTTGTCTTTCACCTTTTTCTTCTTCCTCTTCTAAAAGAGTATTTTTCAGCATTTCATATAATACTGGTTTAGAGTGGATGAACTCCTTTAGCTTTTTCCTATCTGTGAAGCTCTTTATCTGCCCTTCAAATCTGAATGATAGCTTTGCTGGGTAGAGTAATCTTGGTTGTAGGTTCTTGCTATTCATCACTTTGAATATTTCTTGCCACCCCCATCTGACCTGCATTGTTTCTGTTGAGAAATCAGCTGACAGTCATATGGGTGCTCCCTTGTAGGTAATGAACTGTTTTTTTTCTTGCTGCTTTTAATATTCTCTCTTTGTCTTTTGCTCTTGGTATTTTGATTATGATGTGTCTTGGTGTGGTCCTATTTGGATTCCTTTTATATGGGGTTCTGTGTACTTCCTGGACTTATAAGTCTATTTCTTTTACCAGATGTGGAAAGTTTTCAGTCATTATTTCTTTAAATAGGTTTTCAGTATCCTGCTCTCTCTCTTCTTCTGGCACCCCCACAATTCTGATGTTGGTATGCTTGAAGCTGTCCCAGAGGCTCCTTACATTATCTTCACATTTTTGGAGAGGTGCACGGAAATTTAGGGGAGTCGCAAAAGATTAGAGGTATGGTGGTGCGCTCGGCACTGCACCGCAGAGGACAGACTGCTGATTGTGCCGCTGGCTTTCACTAGTGGGCAGGAGACAGACCCTCCCAACTGCGCCACTTCTGAGTTCACTAAGCCCCAGTTTCGGGTGAAACCCTGGGGACCCAGACTCATGTGGTCCCGGAGCACAGGGGAGCCGAAAAGGCAGCGGTCTAGAGGTGCTCGCATAAGGACTGCTTCAGCGATTACCCAGTCACGTGAAACTCAGGGGCCATAGAGGGCGGGTCCAACTGGAAGGCAAGGCGGTTGCTAAAGCCCTGAGACTCCACCCATCCCAAGCTCAACAGAGAGGCTTTTGTGGTTTTGCAAGTCTGTTATCATAAGGCTGAATCCAACACAGAAGTTCTCCCAGCATAGTGAAAATGCCGAGACAAGGGAAGGGATCACAAACAAAAGAAATGGAGGAAAACAAACAACTGGATATAGAGTTCAAAATCACACTTATAAGGTTTTTCAAGAATGTCCTAGAAAAGTTGGATAAAGTTAGCGAGACCCAAGAGGAGATGAAAAAGAACCAACTAGAGATGAAAAAGGACCAATTAGAGATAGAAAAGGACCAACTAGAGATGGAAAAGGACCAACTAGAGATGGATAAGGTCCAACTAGAGAAGAAAAACTACCTAGAAATTAAACATACACTGACTGAAATAAAAATATTAGACAGAGTCCAAACAGCAGACTAGAGAAAGGCAAGAATCAAGTCAAAAATTTGAAATATAAAGAATCAGGAAACACTCAACTGGAAAAGCAAAAGGAAAAAAGAATCCAAACCTCCGGAGGTAAGAGAATTCAAATTCAGTGAAGGAATGTTGAGTTCCCTTTTCTGTCTGCCTGCCTGTGACTGGTCATATTGCTACTGAGGGAAGGACTGGACGCAGTCTGAACTTCTCCGAGAGGATGTCCCTGAGACATTGGTCGAGAATTCTGTCTTGGTACGTGGGTTCGAGGGGGTCCCCATGTCTGTTTGGTTAGGCCCCCACATCTGTTTCTATCAGAGGAGTTGGGCAGTGTGCCTGTTATCTGCTCAGCTCCCGAGGACCTGTCCGGGGGCATGGTGCCCGGGTGCCCCTGTGTCCATCATGGAGTTGGACAGTGTTCCAGGCTATCTGGCCAGCTCCCAAGAGTGACTGTCTACTGAAAGAGTGTGAGTACAGATGTCTGTCTGTCTGCCTCAGCATAATTATCTGTCCATTAATTGGTCTATAAATATAAGTGTGAGAACCAGCGTAAAAGCGAAAGCTACTTTGATTTATTCTGTAATTTATTCTGTACTTCTGTTGACTTGTCTGCTTAAAACATTTGATTTATTAAAGGCTGAATGCCATGACAGACTGCCAAGGTCTCAATCAGCTGCTGGGATTTTTTTTCCACCCCAGAGACATTTGCTCTCTGTCAAGGAGTGAATCAGCCCACTTAGCTAATGGATTTTCTGTCTGTATTTGTATAGTAAGGGTTTTGGTGTACTCTTCCCTGATTTGTAATTTTACTGTATAAGGTTAAAACAAAGGCCGGCTAAGTTCCAAGATTACTTGTAAGGGAAAGCAAAGGAAGTTAATTCTTTCAAGTTCATTATTTGCAACAAAGTAGTAAAAAGCTATAAAACTTTCAAGGAACAAAGGGCTTGTTATTTGCAATTTTCTTATCTCCTTTGTCAGATGAAGGTTTCCCAGGGCAGAGAAGCAGGACTTGTTAAACTCAGCAAGGCAGAGAAATTTACAAAAATGTCACCTCTGCCTTTGACTTCATAGTCCCACGCAAGCCAGCTGAGGTGGAATTAAGACTTGTTGGGTTGCCCTAACCTGTTTGGCTCAGTGGATAGAAGGTCAGTCTGCGGACTGAAAGGTCCCAGGTTTGATTCCGGTCAAGGACCTGTTCCTTGGTTGTGGGCACATCCCCAGAAGGAGATGTGGAGGAGGCAGCTGATCCATGTTTCTCTTTCATCATGTTTCTAACTCTATCCCTCTCCCTCCCTCTCTGTAAAAAATCAATAAAATATACTTAAAAAAAAAGAAAAGACTTGTTGGGTTAAGATTAAAACATTTTCTCATGGCCTGTACAGGGTGAGAGAGAAGGACTGCCAGATTCTTATGGCTTTCCTGGGTGAACTGCCTATAGGCTGCCTTTTTCAGCCCTTCTAGCAAACAGTCATGTGGTCCCACGACCTGTGACCTGCCTGACCTTCCTGACAGATTTACAGTGGCTCTTTGTCAGGGATAGCCCTTGCTCTGACTAGAGGTGGGGTCGCCAGCAGAGGGTATCTGCATGGCCCCTGGCATAAAGCCAGATTTGGCACCAGCAATCTCCTGAAGGGGGCGCTTTAAGGCTAGTGCCGGAGGGGCAGAGGAAGAGAGCGGAGGGCTGCTCCAGAACAGGTGTGAGATGGGGTGGTGGTGGTGGGATTTGCTGGGAGAGTAGCTCTCAGCCTGCTGAGCTGGAGGAGCCCTGAGCTGGGCGACAGGGGGATGGTTGGAGAGACCAAGGGTGGTGAGGAGGAGAATTTAGGATCCTTGAGGGGCAGAAAGGGGAGGGGGTTTGGTGGGGAGAACAGGGAGAGATAAGTTTTTGTGGATTCTTACTAGCTGGTTTCTTCAAGGCCACAACCTTTCTGCAAAGCACATTAAATCTTTCTCTGCCCCATTTTGTTCTCTATAACCCTTCCGATACTAAATTAGACCAATACAATATATTTTAAATTGCATAAGGAAGAATGTAGCATTTTTTTACTAGACAAGTTTTAATTTACCTGCTCGTAGTTTTACCACAAAAGCTCTAGTTATATTTTCTTGAAAAAGTACGTTTAAAGCGTGTTCATAAATGTTAATCTAAGAAGTGTCGGCTGTTCACTTTTTAATAATCATGAAAGGATTAAGGTTACTAAGAATAAGGAATTACTAAGTAGAAGGACTAAGGCATAGTTATGCATTTTTGAAGGACACAGAGAAAGGTTTAAAGGCTAAATTGAAAGTGTAAAATTTATACAGGTTATGTATACAATAAGAAGAAACAGAGTCAGGTTTCAGTAACAGTCAGAGAAGAAGCAGTCGGAACAGGAGCCAGGCAGAGGAGAAGGAGCTAAAGTCCGCAGCCGCCCTGGTGATTTAGCGTTAGTTGCCAGCCAGACCGGAGACTGAGCCTGGGAAACCAAGTAAAAGAAGGCAAGGGCCTGGTGCCCAAGCCACCGTGGAGGGCTTTGCTATGAGCAAACTTGTCTCTCCCTGCAGCCCTGGCTGTGTTTAGCTTGCCACCGGGAACCAAGCGGTGGTGAGAGACCGGGATGGCAAGGCCCTGTAACTGGTAGACAGGGTTAACAGGAGAGGGGAAGGGGAAGGCACTGTCCATAGACTGGAGAGCCTTCAGGACTTGCAGATACTCTTACAGAGGAGGAATCTGAAGGAGGGACTGGCTGAAACCCCACTGGGCTGGGCGGACCTGAGGCCGCATGTTGAACTTGTATTTGCTGGGCAGATGTCCAAGTCCAGGATATAAAGGTTAGCTGCCTGTATGCAGCGAACAACTTTCTCCAATGGAGAACTCATTTTAGGGAAACTGGACAAGACTGTGTTTGTGGCTAGAAAGAAGAACCAGCCGCTACGCACAGCCCTGACAGTGGCCTGCAGGAAACTGTATAATGGACTTAGATAATGTCTGCGTCTTTATGGACATGACTCCAGAGAGGCAAGGACAGTTTTGCTTTGTGTGAGAAGGTCAGCAATGGACTTTAGTCACTTCCCTGAGGTCTTTGTATAGCCCTACCACGTGTAGCAGAAAATTTAGCTACCAGAAGCAGCCACAGTGCCAGCGTTACACTTCATTATGTACATATGTTACATTAACCTTTCATTCTCTTGCAGATTTGTATAGAGTTGCCACAAGGGCAGGTGCCCAAATGGGCAAGGAAAAGTACCCACCAGGTTTTGGTCTCTATTGAGAGACAACTGGCAGCCTATATACTGCCTTGCAGGCCTGTGTGACTATACCCATGTCAGGGGTGGCACAAACCTCAACTTTAGGAAACTGGTTGAGACCTGTTTGGAACAGAGGGAAGTTACAGAAATTACAGACCCCGTGAGGTTCTATAACATGTGAGACCCTGTGAAGGGATAAAGCTCCCTTAGTCTGTTCTGAGAGGGCATGTCACTTCTCCCAAAGACTATATATAGTTTAAGGACATGTCAAGTGAGGAAACCTACTACAGGGACAGCTGTGACTATCTATTTGAGTATACACATTTTAAATTTCTTCTTGTCATTTAAAGGCAGTTACTGTTTTGTTATAATACATTTAGAAAAATATTACTCTAAAGAGTCCATAGAAAGGATTGGCAAAGAAAATCAGAAAATCTTAAAGCAGCTTAGTATATTTTTCTCCTTATATAATTTCTCCAAAATTTGGAAATACTTAATAAATAAGTCATGGCAATATATTTCTTTGCATAAATTCAGTAAGACCGGTTTCCAAAAGTGGTTTTATTAACCAGAAACTTTGACTGGAGTATCAGGTTTTAAAGAGCCTGTATGTACTCTGAAGACTTGAAGCCAATGACAGTGCCACAGGAAAAGCCTGGTGCCCTCCTTTGTAGCCCTGAAAACAAACAGCGCTGGAGCGTTAGGCCATACCCTCCCTTCACTGTCGGTTGGTCCGAGTAGAAGAGAAGCAATGAGGGCGCCTCTGCTTCGCTGTGGAACCCTCACACGCTCTAGGCCACAATGAGAAGGGGGGCTGCTGAGATGGACTTTAAAATCTCGGGCATGGGCCTGGGTAGAGCCACTGAATGATAGCTTTGCTAGATAGAGTATTCTTGTATGAGAGTATTCATCATATTCTAAGATACCTAGGAATAAACTTAACTAAGGAGGTAAAAGACCTAGACACAGAAAACTACAGGACACTGAAAAAAGAGATAGAGGAAGATGTAAACTGATGGAAGAGCATACCATGCTCATGGATTGGAAGAATCAACATCATTAAAATGTCTATACTACTCAAAGCAATCTGTAGATTCAATGCACACCTTATTAAAATACAAACAGCATATTTCACAGACCTTGAAAGAGTTCTCCAAAGATTCATCTGGGACAAAAAAAGACTGCAAATAGTCACAGCAATTCTAAGAAAGAAGGATAAAGTAGGGGGGATCTCAATATCAGATTTCAAGCTGTATTATAAAGGCGCTATTCTAAAAATAGCCTGTACTGGCACAAGAACAGACACATAGATCAATGGAATAGAATAGAGAATCCAGATATCAACCCAAACCACTATGCTCAATTAATATTTGACAAAGGAGGCATGAACATACAATGGAGTCCAGACACTATCCTCAATAAGTGGTGTTGGGAAAATTGGACAGATACATGCAAAAAAATGAAACTAGACCACCAACTTACACCATATACTAAAATAAACTCAAAATGGGTACAGGACTTAAACATAAGATGGGAAACCATAAAATACTAGAAGAATCTACAGGCTGCAAAATCTCAGACATATGCCGAAGGAACATCTTCACTGATACTGCTCCAAAGGCAATGGAAGCTAAAGAAAAAATGAACAAATGGGACTACATCAAAATAAAAAGCTTTAGCACAGCAAAAGAAATCAACAAAACAACAAGAAAGCCCACTGTATGGGAGAACATATTTGCAAATGTTATCACTGATAAAGGTTTAATCTCCAACATCTACAGGCAACTTATACAACTTAATAAAAGGAAGATAAATTATCCAATAAAAAATGGGCAACAGGCCTAAATAGAATCTTTTCAAAAGAAGACAGAAGAAAGGCCAAGAGACACATGAAAACATGCTCAAAGTCACTAATTATCCAAGAGATGCAGATCAAAACAACAATGCCGTACCATCTCACACCTGTCAGAATGGCGATCATCAACAAATCAACAAAGGACAAGTGTTGGTGAGGATGCGGAGGAAAAGGAACCCTCATGCACTGCTGGAGGGAATTCAGACTGGTGCAGCCACTGTGTAGAACAGTATGGAGTTTCCTCAAAAAACTAAAAATGGAACTCCCATTTGACCCAGTAATCCCACTCCTAGGAATATATCCTAAGAAACTAGAAACATCAATCAGAAAGGATATATGTTCCCCTATGTTCATGGCAGCACAATTTACAATAGCTAAGATTTGGAAGCAGCCCAGGTGCCCATCAGCAGATGACTGGATCAGAAAACTATGTACATCTACACAATGGAATACTATGCTGCCATAAAAAGAAGGAATTCTTACTATTTGGAGCAACCTGGATGGAACTGGAGAGCACTATGCTAAGTGAAATAAGCCAGTCAATGAAAAGAAAAATACCACATGATCTCATTCATTTATGGGTAATAAAGAACATTATAAACTGATGAACAAAAAGATAGTCAGAGGCAGTAAAGCATCAGACTCAAATTACAGTGAGAAGGTTAGGGAGAGGGCATAGATAAAATATCAACTGAAGGACTTGTATTCAGGCATAGAAACATAACCAAGAAGCAAGACACTGGGGATGCATGAGAGTAGGGTAGAGGGGGGTGGGCAATGGGAAGATATGTACACATGTAATACATTAATTTAAAAAGTGGGCAACGGACCTAAATAGAATCTTTTTGAAAGAAGACAGATCGAAGCCCAAGAGACGTATGAAAACATGCTCAAAGTCACTAATTATCTGAGAGATGCAAATCAAAACGACAATGAAGTACCATCTCACACCTGTCAGAATGGCAGTCATCAACAAATCAACAAGTGCTGGCAAGGATGAGGAGAAAAAGGAACCCTCACGCACTGCTGGTAGGAATGCAGACTAGAGCAGCCACTCTGGAGAACACTATGGAGTTTCTTCAAAAATTAAAAATGGAGCTCCCATTTGACCAAGTAATCCCATTTCTAGGAATATATCCCCAAAAGCTAGAAACACCAATTAGAAAGATATGTGCACCCCTATGTTCATTGCAGCACAATTCACCATAGCTTATAAAAGGATATTCATTTCTTCTTGAATAGAGCTTTGGTGATATCTGACAAATTTATATATATAGGCATTTCATTAACAATAACTTCTAAATAGTCTATAATTTGTTTTGATATTAAATATTTTTATAAAACCTTAAAAACAAACAGTAGACATAGTATTATGAACCCCCATATATGAACCACTCCACTTCATTAATTATCAACATTTTGTCAATCTACTTTCCAGTTCTTTAATTCTTTTTTTTTATTGCTGGTGTATTTTAATGTAAATCTGGATATCTTATCCTATCTAATAAAGAGGGAATATGCTAATTGACCCTCACACTGTCACAATAAGGAGGGAATATGCTAATTGACTGCCATGCTCTTAAAGATGGTGGTGCCCACAGTCATAAGATGGTGGTGGCCAGGCCCCTCAGCCCCTCAGCTGCCCAGGGCTAGCCCAAGGCACAGGCAGGCCTCAGATGTCAGCTGCCCAGCCATCCAGGGTCACCTGAGGCTCAGGTAACCAGGGCCGGCAGAGGATTGCACTGCCGGCAGTGGCAGCAGCAGAGGTGTGATGGGGCATCACCTTCCTTTGATGGCAGGGTCACTTCCTGCCCCTGAGGGCTCTGGACTGTGAGAGAGGGGGCAGGCTGAGTTGAGTGACCCCCCCTCCATTGCATGAATTTTCCTGCACTGGGCCTCTAGTCATTTCATAAACACATAAGCATGTATCTCTAACATATAGGAGCACTTATATTTCTTAATAACCACATTGACATGATAATCCTTAACAAAATTATTTCTAAATATCATCTAGTTAATTGGGTGGATGTCCACATTTCCCCCAGTCTCCAAAACCTTTTTACATTTTGTTCAAAGTAGGTCCAAGTAATGCCCACACACTAAATTTAGTTGATGTTTCTTGTGTCTTTTAATCTAACAGTTGCCCTTCCTTTTTTTCTAATGTCACTCATTAGTTGAAGAAAGTAGGTTGTTATGTAGAATTTTACACATTCTGGATCTGTTTGGCTGCTTGGTTGTGTTGTCATTTATTTTATTCATCTATTCCACACATTCTTTAAAATAATTTGATATAAAGATTTAATTTCTTCAGTTCATAATGTTGGAAATAAGGTTTTATAAGTACCGTATTTTCCAGCGTATAAGACGACTTTTTAACCCAGGAAAATCTCAAAAGTTGGGGGTCGTCTTAATATGCCAGGTTGTCTTATAGGGTGAGTATATCCCAATCTCTATATTTTAACTGGAAAAGTTGGGGGTCATCTTATACGCTGGAAAATATGGTAGTGGTGCATACTTCCTATTGCATTCTTTCAGGAGGTGAATAGTCTGATAATCCCACTTTTGAAGAGGCTAAAATTGGTGAACAGATTCAGAGGTGGTCAGCTTGCCAAATCCATTCTAGCATTATCACTGTAAAATCACTTAATAGTTGTAATACTTACTGATTATCTTCTGGACCCATTATTCCATTAGGAAACTTGAAAGTAGTAATTTTTCTAATCTTATGAATCTCTGTATTTTCTAGATTTAAAACTTATTTTAATTTGATGATCTTTTGTTGGTTATGAAACTTTGTTCAAAAGGGAAAAACAAAATAAATTATTTAACCCTTGCCAATTTTCAGGATGAGTCAGTGCCTAGGCATCATCCATAGCTGACGAATTGTATAGCCATAACCAAGTAAACTAACTATTAGGGAGGTCATTTCAAAAGACCCAATTCCACTGGTTGAAGATGGGATAATTTGAGCACCAAAAGTTATACTGACTGTAAAAAAAAAATTTTCTTTTATACAAGTATTTTATGCACACAAACACACACGCATGAACATGCACATACAATATTAAATTTGCAAATTATTTATTTCCTTTTTGCCATCTTTTTATAGTTTCTAATTACTTTTGAGTGGTACTCAGACAAAAAAGATAATAAATCTTCACTTTCAGGATTTTATTATGGGGAAATAATTTCATGTTTCTCTTTGATTATTCAATAGATGTACTCTTAACAACATCATATTCATGAAATTCTTAAGGCTTTCTTTTCAGCATGAAACTTCTGATGCAGCTTAAATGATGAACTTTTCACATTCAATATAACATCCTAGATTTTATCCAGAATAAATTAAATACGTGCTGAGCAGTAATAGGAGGCATTTCTCAATTTTTTACTCCTATAGGAAATTCCTTTTACATGAATTCACTAATACTAATGATAACAATTACAGATAATATGTACAGAAAACATGCGATGTGGCTGCTATTTTTCTAAGTATTAAGTACTTAATCCTTACAATTCTATGACAGTGTACACAGGCTTTCTCTAAACTGGCCCCAGTGGTCTCTACCTCCTGTTCTTCACACTCTATGGAATCCTCTTCCCTTGAGGGTAGGCAACCTAGAAACTTGCTTCTAGCCAGTAGAAGACACAGAGTGATGAAATATTTCTTCAGTGATTAGACTACACAAGATTATAAATTTTATGATTCTAGCAGACTATTTGTTGATGAAGTAGCCATGTTGAAGAGGCCTATGTGGCAAGGAAATGAGGTCAGCCTTTTGCCAACAGTCAGAAACATTGGACCTCAGTGCAATAGCCCTCAAGAAAATAAATTCAGCCAACAACCATATGAGGTTGGAAGTGGATCCCTTTCCCAGTTGAGCCTTCAGATCAGACCCAGCCTTAGCTAAAATCTTGATTTTAGCCTCATGGGAAATTCTGAAGCAGAAGACCCAACTAAGTTACACCCAGACTTCCAACCCATAAAAATTGTAAAATAATATATATGTATTATTTTAAGCTATTAATTAAGTAGTGATAATTTATTACACAACAATAAATAATATACATATTATCAGCATTTTACAAGTGAACAAGCTGAAGCACAGAAGTTTAAATACCTTGTCCTGTAACAAAGTTGTAATAAAGTAGTGAAATGGAGAAAATGATATAGAAAGCTAAAGCTTTTCTTATGTGAATTGTATTATTCTCTGACATACATTTGCCAGAGGCAATATTTGAATGGTGAAGGGGGGCTTTTAAAGCAAATATTTTCCTGTCATATAAAATTTCTTATGCTTAGATGTGAGCATGAAAACAAATCTCAAAAATGAATTTTGTGATATTCTGTAACATAATGTACATATCAAGGCTTTCTGTACTAAATTCCATTATGAATTTTCTGATGTTGAGTAAGGTGTGAATGCTGTCTAAAGGCCTTTTTACATTCCTTACATTTGTAGGGTTTCTCACCTGTATGAATTCTCTGATGTTGAGTAAGAAATGAATAAAGTCTAAAAGCCTTACCACACTCCTTACATTCATAAGGTTTCTCACCAGTATGAATACTCTGATGTTGAGTAAGTTGTGAGAGTAGTCTAAAAGGTTTTCTACATTCCTTACATTCATAGGGTTTCTCACCAGTATGAATACTCTGATGTTGAGTAAGTTGAGAAAGCAGTCTAAAGGCCTTCCCACATTCTTCACATTCATAAGGCCTCTCACCGATATGAATGCTCTGATGTAAAATTAGTTGTGAGTAACTACTAAAGGTCTTCCAACATTCCATACATTCATAGGGTTTCTCATGAGTATGAATTCTCTGGTGGCGAACCAGTTGTTGTCTTAATCTAAAAGTCTTCCCACATTCCTTACATTCATAGGGTTTCTCACCAGTATGAATACTCTGATGGACAGTAAGTTGTTGGCATATTCTAAAAGTCTTCCCACATTCCTTACATTCGTAGGGCTTCTCACCAAAATGAATTTTCTGATGTATTCGAAGGTCTGGACTACACACGAAGGTTTTCCCACATTGCTTACATTCATAGAGCTTCTCAGCAACATGAAGTCTCTGATGCCGAGTAAGGTGTGTACACTGTCTAAAGGTCTTCCCACACACCTTACATTCATAGGGCTTCTCACCAGTGTGAATTCTCTGATGTCGAGCAAGTTGCTGATGTACTCTAAAGGCCTTTCCACATTCTTTACATTCATAGGGCTTCTCACCAGTATGGAGTCTCTGATGTTGAGTAAGTTCTTGGAGCACTGTAAAGGCCTTCCCACATTCCTTACATTGATAGGGTTTCTCGCCAGTATGAAGTTTGTGATGTCGAATAAGGTGTGCACGCTGTCTAAAAGCTTGCCCACATTCCTTACATTTATAAGGTTTCTCACCAGTATGAATTCTCAGGTGTTGACTAAGTGTTGAGCGACGAATAAAAGTCTTCCTACATTCCTTACATTCATATAACTTTTCCCTATTATGAACTCTCTGATATTCAGCAAGAAAATTATGCTTTTTGTAAGTGGTCATTTTTTCACAAGTAATTTTCACTTGCCCCAAACATCCTTCTTGTGGTTCCATTTGTCCTTCAATCTTACTTTTGCATTCCCAATCATTTCTGAAAATGGAGTCCTGAAGGCAATAGCTTTTAATTTTTTCCATTACTTCCAATTGGAATGAATATATTTCACAAATATCCTTTTCTGAAGATAAAGTATTAGTCCTGTATCTGGACTCCAAATCTGAAAGAAAAGAAGAAAGCAAACATATACTGTTTTTCTGTTCCAATCAGAAGAAAACTTTGACAGAGAAATAAAGGGAACCTAAAATAATGCCTATTACAAGTAAGTGAATTAGACATCTCTAGAACATAGGCATTTGTGCCACCATACTACATGTGTACCTATAAAAACTAACTCCTACAAAATTAAACACCAAAAACTAGAGTTTATGAAAAAAGTAGGGCTGGAGAAGAACACTCAAGTCTATGCAATTGTATTAGCAGAGCACTAACTACTGGTAATATAATAGGGAACCCCAAAAGCAGCTCAGTATGGCTGAAGGCCATTTTGTGGGTATTAAAGTGCATAAAAATTGCCACACTAGCATGGCTCAGTGATTGAGCATTGACCTATGAACCAGGAGGTCATAGTTTGATTCCCAGTCAGGGTACATGCTTGATTGTGGGCTCAATCCCCATTAGGGAGCATGCTGGAAGCAGTCAATTAATGATTCTCATCATTGATGTTTCTATCTCCCTCTCACTTCCCCTCTGAAATCAATAAAAAAATAAGTGGAAATTCTGGACTTCAGGTGCTGAACTGTTGCATATAAAATAAAAGCCTGGGCCAGTGAGGCTAACATTAAGGTGGGAATCAGGTGAAGTGCAAGATGTTTACTAGAAGCTATGCAAGTTGATTGTATATGTCTCTGAGGAGGGGTCACTGGATATAAGCATTTATTATTAATTTTCTTAACACAGGGGTGGAAAGGCTGATAACAACACATCAAACTGAAGTCTTTTGCCTTTCCTTCTGAATGTTATAAATATACTAATATTCTGGCTCCAGTCAACTAAGAATATTGCCTGTGAACCAACTAACTTTAATATTACACTGATATCATTCCCTATTTCATAGTACTACTAAGCTAATTTGTAGTATGGAATATTAGTTATGTTATGAAACAGACTGTATTCTCAAACATTAAAAAGAACAAGGAAAATCCAGGAAAGGAAGGGAACCCTATGATTAAAGAAAGAAGTTAAATCAGTGAAGACCTGATTTAAATGTGGATAAGAATCACCTGATTTGTTAAAATTATACAGGGATATTTATTTATTTACTTTCTGATTCAGGCACTTTTACTTATTACTTCAGATAAAATGATAGTGTACATATGGGAAATCCCTTAAAATTCAATCATCTACTACTTTTGCATTGAATGTTAACCAAAGAAACCTCTGGACATCTGAAAACCCCACTTCTAAGAATATATCTTAAGAAACTTGAAACATTAGTCAGAAAGAATATATGCACCCCTGTGCTCATAGGAGCACAATTTATCATAGCTAAGATCTGGAAACCGCCCAGCAGATGAGTGGATAAAAAAATGGTGGCACATTTTTACAATGGAATACTATGTGGCAATAAAAAAGAAAGAACCATTTGCAACAGCATGGATGGAGCTGGAGAGTATTATGCTAAGTGAAATAAGTCAGTCAGAGAAAGATAAGTATCATATGACCTAACTCATATGTGGAATCTAATGAACCAAATAAATTGATGAAAAATAGACCCAGCCATATATGGTTGGCCCAATGGGTAGAGCATCAGCCTGCAAGGTCCCAAGTTTGATTCTGATCAAGGCAACATGCCTGGGTGTGGGCTTGATTCCCAGTGTGGAGTGTGCAGGAAGCAGCCGATTAATGATTCTCTCTCATCTTTGATGTTTCTATCTCTCTCTCTTTCTCTATTCCTCTCTAGAATCAATAAAAATATATTTTAAAATAATAGACCCAGTCATAGAAGCATGAACAACAGACTATTGGAATCTCAGAGGGAAGCAGGGGAGGGTTGGTGGGAAGAGATCAACCAATGAACTTGTATGCAAACCCGTGGACACACAAAATGGGGTGGTGAGGGCTGCCTTCTGCGTGCCCCCCCCCCCCATTAAGGATTGAGCCTGCAAACTGGGCATATGCCTACTGGGAATTGAACCGTGACCTCCTGGTTCATAGACCAACGCTTAACCACTGAGCAACGGTGGCAGGGTTAAACACCATATTTTAAGTACATCTGAATAGTTGGCTTTTTAAGTATGTGTTTTAAAAGTTTAGGAAGATATTTTTCTTTCAGGTTTTCCAGACACAAATATGTAAGATTTAATAGCTGATTCCCTAAATCTAGGTCAGCTCTCATGAGACTGCCCAATCCCTATTCATTAGGGTAACACCAGTTGCCTCCATAAGACAGAAGGTCTAGAGGACATCTCAGCCAGACAATCAAAGAGATCAAGATACAACTCTACCTATGCTGTAGCATTTTGGGGCACCTTCCCAAACTCCCTCCAGGATGGAGTTGTATGTAGGTGGAGTTGTATCTTAATCTCTTTGCTTGTCCTGCTGAGATGTCCACCAGACCTTCTGTATTATGGAGATCGACCAAACCCCAGCTATATTCTCTTTGTCTGTCTTCTTTAACCCTTGACCATCCCTCCTTAGGCTCACCGAACCTTTGGCTGTGCTGGCATGGCACATGAGTCTTTTATTAGAATAATATGCCAGTCTAATGATTGGCTTCTTTAATGCCCCTCAGAAATGTCATCTTGCTGTAAATTCCAACAGATGCATATTATACAAAAAGAGAGGTGGCACAAAAACAATGCAACCCAAATAAAAAGTACAAATAGATTTATTTTCCCTAGAATTAAACATGTTGATTGAAAAATCCATATGGAAAAATAACAACCAAGAATAATAACTTCAATAAGTAAAATAGTATTATGTTAACATAAAAAACATAATAAAATATTAAAAATTTTCAGTATATATACTGTTGATAACTACATATATTGGTATTGTTATTCTGAAGTTTAAATATATGTGAGGATGTGTGTTTGAATAAAAGAAAGTTATATGCACATTTCACTAGGACCTATAAGCCTTTCTTGAGGAATGCAATAATGAATAAACTAAAGAAGAGCAAGTGAGATGTGGAAAAAAAGAAAACTAAGTTATAAAGACTGGTATGAGTATTGAATCTTTGAACTCTATTACTAATATTAACACACTGTGTTGCTAATGTGAGAATTAGAGTTACGAAACATAATTTACATGTTATTTGCTTTAAAACATAGAAATACTATAACAAAAGATGGAAAAAGAGATTTCTGTTTCTGGCTATGATGGGGAAGCTGATACCAGCTGATACCAGAAACAACTAAAAATGTTAATGAAAATAAAAATTATTTGGTGATACTAATGAACAACCAAAGCAGCAAAAAATAGAGAGCCAAGGTCATAGATTGAAAGCAACATGTTGATTTAAGCCAATATTCTACGTAGAATTTTTCCCAAGGTATTCACTGACTCAAGTTGAATATCTTGGTCAACAAAGTAAGCACAAAATAACTTCTCAAAGGCTAAGAATCTAAGTACTGTATTGATCCTGGCAGTCGCAAAGTGCAGCAGAAATAGAAATTGAAGTTCAAATGTCCCTACAGAGGAAGAGTATTGATACTCAGCCAAGATTTTCAGCTAAGACCCCAAAGGGCTATACTGAGAATTATGAACAAACAGTAAACAGAATTCACCTATAATGGGTATGTCTTCCAATGGTTTTTAGAAAGAGAGAAACATCAATGTGTGAGAGAAAAACATCCATCAGTTGCCTCCCATATACTCCCTGACCAGGGACCAAACTTGCAACTTGGGTATGTGCCCTGAACAAGAACTGAATCCACCGCCTTTTAGTGTACAGGGCAATACTCTGACCAACTGAGCCACACCCTCCGGGGCAAGCCTAAAATACATTTTTCATTCCTAAAAACTTCAATTGATCTGTGAAAATCAAATAAAAAAGAAAATTCTGGAGAGAAGAAAATGGTGGACGAATAGGCAGACATGTCTTGCACCTCGTCCCAGAGCCAGACTGGGGAAAAGCAACTAAATCAGAAAATATCTGCCCAGAATTAACAAATGAGACACAGCTGAGGGGACAATTGACAACAAGGCAGGGCAGAGGACACCTGGAGAATGGAGGGAACTGGGATCCAGACTGAAGAGGGACACCCAGCGATCTAGTTGAGGTTGAGGAAGTAGCACTGGACCAAAGCCGAGTCCCTTGGAGAAAGGCTTTGTTAAAAGTAAAAGCCACAAGGATGTTTGTGGCTGGGAAATCTAGACCTAAGACCATAGCCACGAAAGGCTGCCTTCCCAAAGGCGGGCTGAGCTGCACGGTGTGTGTGCGGGGAGGGAGGGGAGGAGGAGTGGGAGGTAAGGGGGGGGGGAGGGTGAGAGGTGTGAACCCGAGTTTTGTGGTTGTTTTGCTTTTGTTTTGCCTTTACTTTTATTTGCTAAACCAAGAACACAGGACTTTTCAATTGCAAACACTCACTGGAGACTGAGATGCAGGAAAAGGCAGACTTGAGGTGCCTGAGGAAAGGCTGGGAAGAGAAGCAGGGCAGGGAGATGTGCCCAGAACTCAGGCACTGGGATGTTTGTAACTTTCCAAACCCATGCGGCCATTTCTCTCCTGAAGAGCCTAGCCTCTCCCAGTGGCCTCAAGGCAGGTAATTCAGTGGCTGCAGGATTTTGAGTTATACACGGGAAACAAGGGCCTTGAACAGCCCACTCGGTGCCTGGGTGGGAAGAGAGGCCGATCTGCCCCATTAGTTTAGGAACCAGATTGATCAAACCTCCAGGTTGCCAGCCAACCCCACTGGCCTCCATACAAAGATCTCTGACCAGCCAAGCCAGAGTAATATTCTGGGCTACTTGCTGAGGAGTAGCTCTGGGTCAGGGAAAAACATCCCTCTGATTCCTGGAAAGTGAAACAGCACCTAAAGCCCTGTCAGAAACAGATGCTTCAGTAATTAAGATTGACAGCCGGAAGATTAGTACTGCTGCCTGCAGCCCAGGTCTGTGCAGACAGACACAGGAGAGGACTGGTGGATCGCCTGGAGCTTCAACACGGTGCTAAAAGCTAAAGACAGTACCTGCCAGTGGTCAGGACCTAATTACCTGACAGGAAGCCCAGAATTGGCAGACAGAAGAGTGGAGTCCCAATGGGGCATTAAAACATGGCTGAAGCAAATGACAATTCACTTTCTTATTTTTAAAAAAATTCTTAGTATTATTTCATTTATTATTTTATTTTTTTCACCTTTTTCTTCCTCGCTTCTCTCTTTTTCATCCCGTTTTTCTTCTCCGTTCCCCATGTTAGGTTTTTTCTTTCCTTTCTTTTTACCTTTTTTTAAAAAATATATATTTTAATGATTTTTTACAGAGAGGAAGGGAGAGATATAGAGAGTTAGAAACATTTATGAGAGAGAAACATCAATCAGCTGCTTCCTACACCCCCCCTACTGGGAATGTACCTACAACCAAGGAACATGCCCTTGACAGGAATCAACCCTGGGACCCTTCAGTACATAGGCCAATGTTTTATTCCCTAAGCCAAACTCGTTAGGGCTTTTTTTTACCTTTTTAAAAATTTATCTTCTTTACCTGCATTATTGATGTGTTATTATTATAGTAATCTCTGTTATTCATATATCTAATTTCCTCTTCCTTGCTCCTACTCCATATCCTCTTCTCTTTCTCTTTCTTCATTACTCAATTTTTCTTTTCTTCTCATTTCTTGATCTGTTCTTCTCCTAATTTTTAAAATAGTTTCATTTCCTAAATTCAGGCCTATCTGCTCTCTCCTCTACTCTCTTTTTAAAAAGAATAAATAAACAAATAAATATCTGTTATTATTTTTATTTTTTGTTATCCACTCATTGTCATTCTCCCTCCTCTATATTAATCATGATCCTTCCTCTATTCATCCAATTCCTTAACCTTATTTTCTGTAATTAAGCTCTGCCTCTGCAGATTCTGCTCCCCTTTCTCTGAGTGTTTTTTTTTTTTTTAATATATTGTATTGATTTTTTACAGGGAGGAAGGGAGAGGGATAGAGAGTCAGAAACATTGATGAGAGAGAGAGACATCAATCAGCTGCCTCTTCCAATCCCCAACTGGGGATGTGCCAGTAACCAAGGTATATGCCCTTGACCGGAATCGAACCTGGGACCCTTCAGTCCGTAGGCTAACACTCTATCTACTGAGCCAAACCTGTTTCGGCTCTCTGGGTGTTTTTTGTTTGCACTTTTTGGTTTATTTGTTTGGTTTGTTGTGTTTTCTCCCATATTCTTTTTTTTTTCTTTTTCCTATTCATTGTTCCTTTTTCTTGCTATCAAATCTACTCTCTTTTCTCTTTCCTAATACTCTTTTCTTTGGTGGTTACACTTGTTGGTGTTATACATGTCTAGTGTACATTTGTGTTCTGTTCCTTTTGTGTCCTGTCTTGCTGTCTTATATTTTGTGCTATTGGGTCAGTACCTCCACAATGGTTGGGATGACGTGGTAGACAGTGAGCCACATAACCAGATACCTGAGAGGAGATTCCACCCACAAATAGAACAATAATATTCAAGACCCAACTACATCAAGATATCCCAAATATCTCAAATTGGGGGCATACCCAGCCCAGAAGACCTACGAGACTGCACTATTGGGACCCACAAAACATCTACTACATAAGACAAATTCAAAAAATCTGGGTGGCATAACAGTTTGATCTAATACATAGAGACAATCACAAAGGAACAGCAAAAATTAGGAGACAAAAAGACAACCCCCATATGAAAGAAAAGGAGGAATCACCAAAAAAGGAAATAAATGAAATGGAGACAGGCAATTTGTCAGAGAAAAAATTCAGAGTTATGGCTATAAGGATGCTCAAACAGCTGGATGAGAAATTTACCAAATGTGTAAGAATCAAGAGGAAATGAAGAATGACATAGCTTCAATAAGGAAAATAATGGAATGTTTCAAAAGTAGACTAGAAGAAGCTGAGGAATGAAAGGTCCCAGATTCGATTCCAGTCAGGGGCACGTACCTTGGTTGTGGGCATATCCCCAGTGGGGGGTGTGCAGGAGAGGGCTGATCGATGTTTCTCTCTCATTGATGTTTCTAGCTCTCTATCCCTCTCCTTTCCTCCCTGTAAAAAATCAATACAATATATTAAAAAAAAAAAACACTCAGAGAAAGGGGAGCAGAATCTAGCTCTCTATCTCTCTCCCTTCCTCTCTGTAAAAAAAAATAATAAAATATATTTTTTAAAAATAAAAAATAAAATGACAGTGAGATATCACCTTACACCTGTCAAAATGGCTATCATCAAAAATCAACCAATGACAAGTGTTGGCTAGGTTGTAGAGAAAAGGGAACCTTAGTACACTGCTGGTGGGAATTCAGACTGGTGCAACCACTGTGGAAAACAGTACGGAGATTCCTCAAAATTTTAAAAATGGAAACCCACTTGACCTAGTCATCCCATTTCTAGGAATGTATCCTAAGAAATCAGAAACGTCCATCAAAAAGAATATATGGCCCAAACCGGTGTGGCTCAGTGGATAGAGCATCAGCCTGTGGACTGAAAGGTCCCAGGTTCAATTCCGGTCAAGGGCCTGTATCCCGATTGCAGGCACATTCCCAGTAGGAGGTGTGCAGGAAGCAGCTGATGGATGTTTCTCTCTCATTGATGCTTCTAACTCTCTATCCCTCTCCCTTCCTCTCTGTAAAAAAAGCAATAAAATATATTAAAAAAAAAAAAAAGACAAGAAGAGAATATATGCACTCCTATGCTCACAGCAGTGCAATTTACAGCTAAGACTTGGAAACAGCTTAAGTGCCCATCAACAGATGAGTGGATAAAAATACTATGTTACATTTACACAATGGAATGCATGGCAATAAAAAAGAAAGGACTCTTACCATTTGCAACAGCATGTATGAACCTGAAAAATTTTATGCTGAATGAAATAAGCCAGTCAAAGAAAAGTAAGTATCACATGATTTCACTCATATGTGGAATCTAATGAACCAAATAAACTGATAATAAAAAACAGACCCAGAGAAGCATGAAGATAGTTGAACCTCAGAGGGAAGGTAGGGGAGGGGAAGTAGGAAGAGATCAACCAATGAACTTATATTCATATATGCATAATGTGTAGACATAGACAATGGGGTGGTGAGGTCTGGGGTGGGGGCAAACGGGAATGTGCTGGTTGAGGTTAATGTGGGATGAAGGAGGACTTATGTAATACTTTCAATAAAATATATATATATATATATTTTTTTTTTAAATGTAAGCAACATGACTCCTGGGACCTATCACTTTTGTTCACAGTTGTTCAACTGGTACCTATAGTACAATGCCTGGTTCAGATTGGGCACTCGAGTATTTGCTGAATAAATCAATGACTATATTTTTAGGAAATGAAAGACATAAATCAAATAATCAAGTAGAAGCTGGAAAGAAATTTGACCCCATATAGATAGATATTGGTATGGACTGAATTGTGTCCTCTACCCAAATTCATACATTGAAACCCTAACCCCAATTGTGAATGTAGTTCAAGATAGTGCTTTTATAATGCAGCTAAGGTTAAAAAAAAGTCATAAGAATAAGGTCCTAATCAGATAGTGGTCTTATAAGAGGAAGAGAGAATTACACTGAATAATTTTTTAATGTTAAACCAAGCTTGTGTTCCTAGAAAACACCCTACTTGATCATCTTTATATCTGCTGAATTGGATTTGCTTTTTTTCTGTGTGCAGTATCTTTGTCAGGTCATAGTGTAGGAGTTATATGGTCTCATAAAATGAGTTGGAAGTTGTTCTTTCCTTTTCTACAGAAATGTGTTTAATTCTGCTTTAATTTCTTAAATATTTCATAGAATTAACCAATGCCTGACATTTTTTGTGTGGAAATATTTCTGATAACTCAAAAAATGTCAGTTTTCTCTGACTGGCTTATTTCACTCATATTTTATTTCTTCACGATTATTTATATTTTCTTTTAATCTTCTGTCAGTTCTGGTAAGTTATATTATTTAAGGAATTTTTCAAATACATTAAAATTGTCAAACTGTCTAGCATAAAGTTATTCATGACATTCTCTTATTATTCTTTTAATGGCCATAAAATGTGAACTGAAAACCTCCCTTCCAATCCTGACAGTAATTTATGTTGTCTTTTCCTCTTGATTAGTCAAGTTTACTGTTTACCAACTTTGTTGACCTTTCCAAGAAATTAACTTTTGGCTCTATTAATTTTTCTCTAGAATTTTCCTATTTTGTTAATTTCACCTATTTTATATATATTTTTATTTTCTTCTGAGAACAGCTCCCCTCTTTGAAATGGCAGAGAAATATGAGAGGTTTAACAAGGTCAATAGGATTTTTTTTTGTTAGTCTAGGCTTAAAAGATCTGACTTTGCTTTCCGGGTCTCAGGCCTTTCCTCCACACTCCACAAGCCTTGGATTTTTGAAGAGATAGCTTCAACAAAACCTAAAGTTTGTGCCTTTACCCTCACCAGCGTGGCTACTGCCTGCAGTAATGACTTCCCATGCCTGCTAAGCCTCACTCACCAGGGTAGTGTCTTCTTATCCTTTCCCTCATAAGCATCCAGGGCTCCTTCCCTTCATCCAATAATGTCATCACATCTGGTTTAGAAATGGAAGGTCCTGCTTCATAGAAAAATGTGACATGAAATAATAAGTCAAAAAGTCTTTAGATTCAGATTTGGTTAAATTTATAAAGAACTCTAAACCAAAATGTTATTTTATAAAGTCTAAGAGCAAAGAAATGCAAGGAGTTGAAGAATACTCATATTATGGTAACCTCAGGATCACAAGGAATAAACACCAGATAGTTAAGAATTGGCCTTAGCACATTTTAAACTCACACAAGCTCTGTTGAGAGGCAGTCTTGTGTAGTGGTTAAGAAAATAAAATCTGGATCCAGACTGCCTGCATTCAAATACTGCCTTTGTTGCTGTGTTACCTCTTGTGCCAAAGTTTTCTCATCTGAAATGAGGATAAAAATAATATATTTCTCATCGAGTTGTTGTGAGGATTAACTAATAATGTGCAATATTTAGACTAGTTTTATACTAGTTATATATGGCCTGACCAGTGTTGCTCAGTGGTTGAACATCGACCTATGAATCAGGAAGTCATGGTTTGATTTCCAATGGGGCGCATATCTGGGTTGGGGGCATGCAGGAGGCAAGAAATCAATGATTCTCTCTCATCACTGATGTTTCAATCTCAATCTTCCTCTCCTTTCCTCTACGAAATCAATAAAAATACATTTAAAAAATAGTTATATATGTACATATACATATAATATACGTATACTAGTATAAACTTTTATTATAATTTTGCTTCCTGTGACATCCTCATATCCTTTCTAGAATATTCATTCAATATTACAAAAAAAAAGTCCTTAGAATTTTAAATTTCAACTACAAAGTAGGTAGAATTAAATGTCTGTTATAGGAAACTGCCTCTCAGCAGAGCTTGTGTGAGTTTAAACATTTAACTGAGTTTTATCTTTTTTGTGTTGTTGTTATTGCTGACCTGAGGATATTTTTCCATTGATTTTTTGAGAGAATAGAAGGGGAGAGAGACAGAGAGAGAAACATTTATATGAGGGGGACACACCAATTGGTTGCCTTCCACCCTTATCTGGACAAGGACTGGGAATTGAGCCTGCAACTGAGGTACACACCATTGTTCGATCAAAGCTGAAACCCTTTGCTCTATCCAACTGAGTCAAACTGTCCAGGGCCATTTAACTGAGTTTTAAATAAACTGTATGGGTCCATCCATTTTTATACAAGTTCTATAGGCTCTGATTTTTAGAGAGACTCAGAACCCCTGTATCTAGGTATTCTCCTTGCAGCTGGATTAGAAATAAATGTTAAGCATCTACATTAATTCTGAGCTCAAATACAATGTGAAATCTGGTTTCTTGGACAATGCTTCTGTTGTAAGCAACCCAGAATTCAAATACTGCCCCTGGGATATTAAGGGAGGTACAGAGCCTCAAGAAAGTCTGAAGGACCTAACAGGATGGGAGTGACAAAGTGTGAAATGGAGGGGTCTACTTCCAAACTAACAACACTTGACCAATTTCTTTGGAAAAGACAGACAAAATTTATCTAGTTTCTCAAAACAGTCATGAAATTAACAGTAGAGAAAGCCAAAATAATTTGGAGTAAGTAGCCTTACCCAGAGAAATGAAGTTTCTATAATTCTCCCACATCACATCCCTATATAAGTCCCTCTGAGCTGAGTCCAGGAATTGCCATTCTTCCGGTGAGAAGTCTATGGCCACATCCCTGAATGTCATCGAACCCTGAAAAACACACAAGTAGATGAAATATTTTTAAAATAGAAAAAAGATCAAAGATTGCACTGCAGAGAATGAGCCACATAGCAGCAAACAGAGTGGGGCTGGAAACATATGGCATGCTTAAGGGAGGGACAGTAAGAAAATTAGTATCCCTGAAGCAGAGTGCTGCATCTCTTGAATAGTCCTGTGGTTGCAGATAAGATTAAATTTTACCCACACATATTTTGAAATGAATAAAATAACCCCCCAAAATCCCAATAAAATGAAACAGTGCACACAGCCTTCTGTTAGCTGTATCTCCACCACGAATACTTAAGAAATATAAGGTTTTCTACCTTCTTTTCTTTCAATGATCATAAGAACACATTGATAACAATTTCTCTTTAATATACTATAAAATCTCTAAGAAAACAGACTCAAGTTCACCATGAAGTCAGATCCTATATAATAAAAGGCTAGTATGCAAATAGAACAAAGAGGGATAAAACCAAACATCCAAACAATCGGTCACTATGACGTGTGCTGACCACCAAGCAGAGCATGCAGGACGTGGCCGGCATTGGCAGAAGGTGGCAGAGCACGGAACATAGTGGGCATTAGCCATGGTGGGATAGTGGAGCAGATGAGTGGGGGTGCCAGACCAAGGTGGGGCATTGGTCACTATAATCAGGACGAGCCTCTGGTGGTTACTGAAAATTCTTTGCTTCTGCACACCACAGTCTCTCCTGGTGCTTGTACCCACTGCCCGCGCCTGGTGCCAGCCATGATCACTCAGCGCCGTCAGCAGGTGCAAGCAAGTGCAAGAAGCAGCTGCCAGCCCCTATTGCTCCTCAGGGCTTCTTCACCTCCCCTTGCTCCTGAGGGGCAATCAGGGCCAGCAGCCGCATTTCATACTCGCTGCTGGTGACAGCCCCACTTGTACCCATAGCCAGCACTGAAGCCGCTGCTCGCACTAGCTGCCAGTGCCCAGCACCTGTTCCAATTGCTCTGCACCATCAGCGGGTGCAAGTGGGGCCAGCACCATCAGCCCATGGGAGCAGCAGAGGTGGGAGCGGGGCTGCCAGACAGGGGACCGGGGCCATGGTGGGAGGGGCTGGGCAGGCGAACGGAGAATGGACCGAGATCCACCCCTGTGCCCACTGCAGCCTCGCAGCCCACAGTTCCTTTCTAGGTGCATGAATTCATGCACAGGGCCCCTAGTTTTATTATAAACATTTCCCCTGTTATTACCAATATTTTAATAAATTTTTAAAACTTGGCTACATGGTAGTTTACATTTTAAATATGTGATATTCAACCTTTTTTCTCTATTTAGATGTTTTAATTCAAAAGTCTTCCTCAAATCTCACAGTCTGTATTATGTAATACTTATTTATGCATCTGGAAGACCTTCTTACTCTTTATTAACCATTACCCATCACTGACCACCCTTCCTCATTTCTAAGTCAAAGGATACTGAATTGGGAAGATATCATTCTGAACCATTGATTTTTCAACTAGGAGTGACTTTACTCCTCAGAAGACAACTGGCCATATCTAGAGACAATTTTAATTATCACAAGTGTGGGGAGGAGGTGAGTTACAGGCATCTAATTGGTAGAAGTCAAGGATACCTTTAGATATCCTAAATGTAGAGGACAATCCCCCACAATAAAAGATTTTCTGTCTCAGCCGAGACCGGTTTGGCTCAGTGGATGGAGCGTCGGCTTGCGGACTGAAGGGTCCCGGGTTCGATTCTGGTTGGGGGCATGTACCTTGCTTGTGGGCACATCTCCACTGTGGGGCGTGCAGGAGGCGGCTGATTGATGTCTCTCTCATCGATGTTTCTGACTTTCTATCTCTCTCCCTTCCTCTCTGTAAAAAATCAATAAAATATATTAAAAAAAAACAAAAACATTTTCTGTCTCAAAGTACAAATAGTTCCAAGGTTGAGAAACCCTGCTCTGGACCAGCACATCCCATAAAACAACACAATGGCATTCTTCTCTCAGGATTTCCCAGAGGGCTGTTAATATTTATATTTGCAGTCCTGTGCTGATCATCTCCTAATCATTCATTACATGGAGGATTCCCTCAGCCTGCATAGCATGGGAGGCTGAATACCTGACACCAGATAGCTGAGATTGCCAATAGTGTACTAGTCATATACACTCTCAGCCCAGCTAAGGAAGACACCAAACTGATGCAGGGCTACACGGGAATTGCACTCAGGAATAGAGCGAAGAAGCAGGGTCTGTGGGAAGCAGACTGTGCAGTAACCAGAGGGTGAGGTATTCCATGGTTCCCACAGGAGGATGTGACAGGGCTTGAGTAATTTGCAGGCTGGCAGGGGAGTAAAACCAATACATTAAGCATCAGAAGGGCTGCTCTGGCTGAGAGAGGAACTAACCACACAGAGTCTTTCCTGCTGGATGACAAGCATATCTGATGAGAGCAGGAGAAATGGTTAAGCCTAAAAGTTTATGTACCGCTTTTAGGCCTTGTAACATAAGGCCCTAACCACATCCCTACCTAATCCACCCAATTGGAAAAGCCTTACATATAATAAGACCTCAACACATAAAGAGACGGAGACCAGCCAATAATAATCTCATGTGGAGAAGTTTGGAATTTTCCCTCTAGCAGTCAAATAGGAAAGATCTTAAGGAAAGTTCAAAACTGGGGTCTCTTATTATCGATAATCCATTCCCCCAACTCAGGCATTCTATCACTACATTATTGACTAATTAACCTATTTTTCCATCATTTTAAAGATTTATATTGCATTATATATCAATTTCAACCCCTCGACTAGTTTCCTATTTCTCCCCCTTATAGAATTATAGTACACAGGGGTTAGTGCAGTGTACTTTGGCTTTAGTATTTTCATTGTGTGTGTGTTTGTGTTTGTTTGTTTGTTTTTACTGAACTCTTATTTCTCAGTTGAATTGTTTCTTTCTCCACAGTTTCTTCCAATTTTTTCCAGCCTTTTCGGAACTTATTCTATAAGCACAAAAAAGGCTACATGTGAAGTACACTATGAAAATGCATTTCTAACAAAAACATAATGGCAGGAATGGCTCACATTCAGTATGATGGTCTAATGTTTCCTTTATAAATCAGCAGCACCAGATATACATATCCCCTTTAAGAATAATTGCATGTGTTTCAAAACATCTGTAGATGGTTCTGATGGTCTAACACTTGCATTTGGAATAAAATAAGACTCTTGCTGTGCATTGTTTTTTGTTTCACTTACCAAGTTCTAAAAATAGGCAAAATTAATTTATGGTATGGCAGCAGAATAGAGGTTACATTTGGACTGGGTGGAGAGGGAGTGGCTAAGAGCGTACATCTGAAGTGCTGACCTGAGGACTGGCGGCATAGGTGCATTCAATTTATAAAAATTCACTTAGCTGTACACTTAGGAGTTATGCATTTTTTCTATATACACTATCTGTCAATAAAAAGTTCAAAAAGCACCCTAGCTGGTTTGGCTCAGTGGACAGAGAGTCGACCTGTGGACTGAAGGTTCCTGGGTTTGATTCTAATCAAGGGTTTGTACCTCGGTTGCAAGCCCCTTTCCAACCTGGGCCCTGGTTGGGGTGTGGGTGGGAGGCAACCAACCAATGTTACTCTCACATCGATCTTTCTCTCTGTCTTTCCCTCTCTTTCACCCTTTCTAAAAACATCAATGGAAAATATCCTGGAGTGAGGATTAAAATATAAAAATAAATAAAAACAAATAAATAGTTCAAAAACTTTTTAAAAATATCCAATTGTGTGTTGGAGATATAGATTTTTCCTTCATAAAACTAGACTAAAACTCATTGTACTCAGAGAGCTATAGTCTCTCTGAAGTTTAGTATTAAAATCAAAAGCTTGTTCTGTTAGAAAAAGTGAATACATAGGTGGAATATTCTTCAGAGAATACCTGCCTTTTTATCAAGGTTTTATACCCTAATAGCTCTTGACAGATTTTGTAGATAGGAGATAGTCCACATTAGTGGGAGGTAAGGAAAGTAGAGAAAGAGTACGTGAAGAGGATCCTGGACTATTTGTCCCCAATTCTCGTGGGAATGAATAAAACATCAGCAGGTTCATGAATGGGATTCTGTTAAACAGGAAACTTCAGGATAAGAAATGAGTATATATGCATGACCTAGAAATTGACAATATCTAAAAAGGAGAGAGAGTAATAAACATCAACTTACAAGGGCCATGGTTTTGAACTGGTCAGTGCTTCTCAAGATTTCTGCTGGAAAACTGCAAAATCCATAAAAACCAGCCCTGGAAGAAGAAAAAGAAGCCAGGAAATCAGATGTGCCTCAGAGCTCCCAAAATTACTTATGTTAATATGAGCTTTCTCTTTTTCTTCCCCTCCTGCTTCCTATCTATTTTGCACTGCTACTGATCCCAGACCCCCACAAACTGGGGGAGAGTTTAGGGGGCCTGAAGAAATCCACCCCCTGAAGAAACCCAATGAACACCACTGGACTTGGTGTAGAAGACCAGATATTTCTGCAGGAATTCTGACTAGTTCGCCATCTGACAATGTGTTCCTGACATTAGATTATTCCAACATTTCCTCAGCAATTCCTCCTGCTTCTAGAACAACTTTTCAGGGCCAAGAAAGGGCCACACCAACGAAGGAGAATTTTTTTTGAGCTCCCGGGATTCTGCCTGAATTTCCTAAACACAAAGAACAACAACCACACAGATTGAGCCTGGCAGCTCCTGCCACTGTAAAGCTGCACTGGCCTTTCCCCAGCCAGGGAACTCACTCTTCTGTTTCCCAGGCAGGACCTCTCATAGGGTGACATCCTTTGCCCCTCTCTCTCTTCCAGTGTCTAAACGAGGAAGACCGCTGCAGTTGGTAAAGAGCAAACAGGCATTAAGAACTTTGATGTGATGGAGCCGAGACTGGTTTGGCTCAGTGGATAGAGCGTTGGCCTGCGGACTGAAAGGTCCCAGGTTCGATTCCAGTCAGGGGCATGTACCTTGCTTGCGGGCACATTTCCACTGTGGGGTGTGCATGAGGCGGCTGATCGATGTCTCTCTCTCATTGATGTTTCTGACTTTCTATCTCTCTCCCTTCCTCTCTGTAAAAAATCAATAAAATATATTTTTTTAAAAAAATTAAGAACTTTGATGTGATGGATGCCTTATGGATGCTTGTTGATCCTCAGCACTGATCTGCAATGTAATTCTTCTCTCCTCTCAATGTAAAACTGATGCGCAGGGGTCAAATCATTTGCCCAATATCAATTATGAGATGCGAGTGTTGTTTTGAATCCACATTTCTCTAACTTAAAAGCCACCTTTTTAACTTTGATTTTTGCCTCTGAAGGCTAAGATTTCTGCTTCACTGAGAGAAACCTAAGCAAGAACAATTAACTATAAAATAGAAATAACCATTCAAAATATACTAAACTTAACTACTAATTATGGTGATATGTATTAAAGCAATCCCCCCAAAATACCTTTTTATAGTAACTGAATTGGGAGATTTAAAAGTCTCATGATGCCCCATAATAGCAAGGTCATGGTACCCTGGCTGGTTTTGCTCAGTGGTTAGAGAGTTGGCCAGTGGACCAAGGGGTCATGGGTTCAATTCTCGATCAAGAGCATGTACCTTGGTTTAGGTTCTCCAGCCCTGGTGGGGATGCATCAGGAGGTAAACAATCAATGTTTCTCTTTCATGTCAATGTTTCTCTCTCTCTCTCTCTCTCTCTCTCTCTCTCTCTCTCTCTCTCTCTCCCCCCCCCCTACCATTCTTCCCTCTTTCCTCCCTCCCATCTCTCCAATCTCCATTCTCTCTCCCTTCCACTCTCTCTAAAAATCAATAGAAAAAAATATCCTTGGGTGAAGATTTTAGAAAAAATAGCAAGGTCACAGAAAAATGGATACTAGATTCATCCAAATTTAGAATTACACGAAGCATCATTTAAACGCTGTAATTCTAAATACCCTGTGAACCACAAACTCCACTGCGAGGAGTAAAGGAACCATTTGTACATGCACACGTGAAAATGGTGGCGGAGTAAGTGGGAACTACACTGATGGTCCCCAAGGACCAAAGTGGAAATACAACTGAAATACAGAAACAAACCCCAGAAAATCAACTGAAGACTAGTGGAAGAGAACCCAGAAAAGCAAGGAGGGGAAGTGGAGATCACATTGAGAATGGTAGAAAGTGCGGAGACACAAAAGGGCTGGCCTGGCTCCCACACACAGCAACCTAAGGTCCAGAGAGATATCTCGTATTTGGGAGGAGGGGGTTCTTACTTAGAACTTTGGGGTCTAAATCCCAAGCTGGGCTCCCAGCTCAGAGCACCAGAACTGGGAAAGGTTCCACAGAACGTCTGGCTGTGAAAAGCAGCAGGGCTGCTATCTGCCTGACAGAGCTGGAGATACAGGCACCCCGCTAAAGGGCAAATGCACACAAATTTCATGTGCAGCCACTCACCTTGGGCTCTGACAGAGGGAGGACAAATTGGACTGGGAGCCCTGTGAGGAGAGTTCAGGGTTGGAGGCTCTGGGATTGGAGCTCAGAGGGCAGTGACCTGGTTTCCTATGCTGACTCAATCCCTCACACTGAGGAGGACTTATTTCTCTGCAGATCTTTGCTATTCAGGTTTTTTCATGGAGGGAAGGGAGTGACCCCACCCTGTTGGAAGACTTCTCGCCCCATCCTCTGGTCTACAGCCTAAGGCAAATTAAGACTCTGAAAATAATAACTGGACTGCAGGCAGAGGTGGATTGTGGGAGCCCCTTTCCACATCCCGTGTGGTTCCGGGTTCCGGGTTCAGGGTTCACGTTCTGGAGGAGGCCGCACGCAAATGAAATGAGATACTAGAAAACATTAATTTGGCGATATTGGGGGGCCAGGCGGGAGCCTTCCTCTAGTGGAAAGGACTGTCACTTGCTCTGGCCTTTTTCTCCCTTTTATTAAGGCTTTGGTACACACCCTAGCCTTTAGGCAGGAAATAACAAAAACAGAAATTAACATGAAACAACCAAGTAGAGGCTGCTTCAGCTAACAATGTTTCAACTAAATAGTGAGTAATTAGCTCTGACCTTTCAGAGCAATTAAGGTTGACCAGCCTTCTGGCCTCCTGTTTACATCCATTTAGTGAGAACAATGTTTGGTTTCTGACATCTCCCCCGTTTTCTTTTCTTTAAAAAATCTTACATCTGTAAACTAGAAATAAACATTAAGAACAAAAAATAAGACAAGCAATAATGGCTATGCTAAGAGGTAAATGAATAAGTCTATAGTATCTTTCTTTCTGGACCAACAGTCCTTTGAGTGTCAGTTTCAATGTCCAACAGTTTTTTGAGTGTACATGTCAGCAATGATATTTCAGTTCTGGATGGTGGACAAATGGTGGCAATGCTGGTCCGACCCTCTCTGGTTTGGTCCTGGGCAACCTGCATGGATGCACAGCTGCTGACTGCTAGGATGGCAAGGTGTCATCAGCATCTTCCATCTCTGGACTGTTTCTCCTCTCGTCTTCATAGCTGAAGCATTCTCTGTTGTAGGAATTCACATGGTCTTGGAGCTGTTTTTCTGAAAATATACAAACATTCTCGACCAAAAGTTAGTAAAGGAATTTTTTGTATAAATTTGACTTTGGGTCCTTTTTATTTTTGCCCAAATGATTTTCCTTTGGCTTATTTTAATACTATGTATGTTTTTCATGGGTGTCTTGCTGTTAAGTTAAAAAAAAAAATTTCTAGATGTAATTTGCTTACAGGATACTTTTCCTTACATAATATTACTGTACTATCCCCCCTTTTTTTATTTAATTATGAGGAGGTTTTTGGAAAATTTTTATAATGCAAATATGACTGCTTTATGTTTATTGCCTGTTAAGTAATTTTACCATGCAATGAACTACCAATAGAAATTTAAGTTAATACTTTAGGAACAACTTTTTTCCAGTACAATTAAATTTTCTTGAATATTCACTTATTTCAATTAGCCAATTAAATTAATTTGAAAACTTGACTACTATTTTATTGTCAAATTTAATATTCTAACAACAATCTTAGTTTTATCCTGTAAATATTAGCGGAAAGGATTATTTGCATTCTTGAGTAGGCCCTGAGCATTCCTGGTGTTAGGTTGGATTTAGAATATAGAGCAGCTGTCAGCCAAGTCTGTCTGTTGCTGGGTCCCGATTGGAACTGCACCAAATCTTTGTCATCTATGTCCTGAACTGAGCTGGGCCAAGTCTCTGTCTTGTCACCTGGGTCCCGATCTGAGCTTTCCAAGAATCATCTCTGTTAAGGCCTTGACATTTTAACATGGAAAAAAACATCAAATATATATATTCATATATGATTTAGAGATTATAGTACTTTTTATAATTATCTTAAGATATCAATTCTATCTTTAAACTTCTTATATTAAAATTTTCAGTTGGGAATCACAGAATTAATCCTTTTTTATTAGACTAATAAACAACATATTTTGAATTCCTAATTATTAGAGAAATTTTATTTTATTTTCTCCCAATTTAATTTGCATTTAGCTGAAAATCTTGATTAATAACACAAAATCTTCTCCTTTTGGTTCCTTTACTCCATATTTTCTTAAAAAATAAAGACCAGTTCTGGGTTTTTCTATTTCTGCAGCTTTTGCAAAGAGATTCCAGCTTAAAACCCTGTCTAATATGTCCAAAAAGGTGGACAATTGCATGCATTTCTTTGTAAACTGGGCTTCTCTCCTCACAAGTACAGAAATTCCAGACACATCTCTAAATTTTTAAAACTTTTTCATGGCGAGAAAGGAGACTTTAGATTAGTATACTGGGAGAGTGGACTTTCATACTGGATTGCCACAGTGTCTCTCCCTTCCCCCACATCCTGCTTACTTCAGGGGAAAGCATCAGTAACAGATCTGGCCAAATTTCTTTTCATGCTTAAAAGATAAAGACAGATCTTAAATTTTTTCTTTCTTTTTCGCTTTCCAAAGTAATAACTAGCACCTAATTTGGCCAAGATTTGCATTTCCCTGCGAGTTCTTCTATAATTTTTAAATGAAACCTTCAGTAATCTCATTGCAGGAGAGCAGAGAGCCTTGCCCTCTCTTGCCACCTTTGAATTTCTCCACACCAGAGGTGGTTTCAGCAGTGGAGTTTCACTTATTACAGATTTCAAATTCCAAATGCAAACTAACATTTTAATTTGAACAAGAAACCACATTATTTAAGCATGCAAACCAAAAGTCTATAATAAAGTTTACCGTATATTTATAACCTAATTCTTCCCCATTAGCCTGGATGCAAAAGACGTTCCCACCCTACTTACAGATGGCGACTCTGTAGTTAATCCATGGGCTTTGCGTACATTGAATTCCCCTCACCTTTTCCTAGGTGAATTTTCCCTCATCTTTTTCCTTCCTTCACTCTTAGGTGAATAATACCTTCTCCTTCAGACGTCCCACGGTCAGGTGCCAGATGTGGGAGCCCCTTTCCACATCCTGCGTGGTTCAGGGTTCCAGGTTCAGGGTTCAGGTTCTAGATGAGGCCGCACGCAAATGAAATGAGATACTAGAAAACATTAATTTGGTGATATTGGGGGCCAGGCAGGAGCCTTCCTAGTGGAAAGGACTACCACTTGCTCTGGCCTTTTTCTCCCTTTTATTAAGGCTTTGGGACACACCCCTAGCCTTTAGGCAGGAAATAACAAAACAGAAATTAACATGAAACAACCAGGTAGAGGCTGCTTCAGCTAACAATGTTTCAACTAAATAGTGAGTAATTAGCTCTGACCTTTCAGAGCAATTAAGGTTGACCAGCCTTCTGGCCTCCTGTTTACATCCATTTAGTGAGAACAATGTTTGGTTTCCGACAGTGGATCTCCAAAAGCTTTGAGTCTTTGCCTGATCTCTTTCTTGGGGGGCAAGGGAGGGTAGGAAAAGCAGAGGCATCCAGCCCTAGTAGAGGGAGCCACAAGCTGTGGATTGCTGACAGCTCCAAACAAGGGGCTGAGGACTAGTTAGAAATACTATTTGAAATTGTCTCCTGCACTACAGATTGGTAATTATAGCAGATATATCTAACACACAGACACAAATTCAACAGGCAGCCAAAATGGGGAGACAAAAAGACAACCCCCCAAATGAAAGAAGAAAAGAATTCTCCAGAAGAAGAGCTAAATGAAATGCAGATAAGAAATTTATCAAATGTAGAATTTAGAATAATGATGGCAAAGATACTTAACAACATGACAAAATATATAGTAACTATGAAAAAAGACCAGTGGGAAATAAAGAATGTTAGAGCACTAATAAAGAACACACTGGAAGGAATACACAGCAGATTAGGGGAAACTGAGGATCAGATCAGTGACTTTGAAGACAGGGAGAAAAAAATCACTCAATCAGAGAACCAAAAAGAAAAAAAAACAATTTAAAAACAGCAGGACAGCTGAAGCTGTTTTTGCTCAGTGGATAGAGTGTTGGCCTGTGGACTGAAAGGTCCTGGGTTCGATTCCAGTCAAGGGCATGTATCCTGGTTGTGGGCACATCCCCAGTAGGGGCATGCAGAAGGCGCCTGATTGATGTCTCTCTCTCATTGATGTTTCTAACTCTCTATTCCTTCTTCTCTGTAAAAAATCAATAAAATATATTTAAAAAAAAACAAACAAAAAAAAAAAACAGCCGAAACTGGTTTGGCTCAGTGGATAGAGCGTCGGCCTACAGACTGAAAGGTCCCAGGTTCGATTCCGGTCAAGGGCACGTACATTGGTTGCGGGCACATCCCCAGTAGGGTGTGTGCAAGAGGTGGCTGATCGATGTCTCTCTCTCATCGATGTTTCTAACTTTCTATTCCTCTCCCTTCCTCTCTGAAAAATCAATAAAATATATTAAAAAAAAAACCAGCAGGACAGCATAAGGGAGCTGTGGGACAAGATAAATGTAACAATATTCACATAATAGATGTGCCAGAGGAGAAGAAAGTGAGAAAGAGATAAAGAATGTGTTTGAAGAAATAATAGCAGAAAACTTCTCTAACCTGGTGAAGGAATAGGTCACACAAGTCCAGAAGGCACAGAGAGTCCCAAATAAAAAAAAGCCAAATAGACTCATACCCAGACACATCATAATTAAAATGCCAAAAATTAAAGATAAAGAGAATCTTAAAGGCAGCAAAAGAAAAGCAATGTGTTACTGACAAAGGAGTTCCCATAAGGCTGTCAGCTGATTTCTCATCAGAAACTCTATAGGTCAGAAGGGAATGGGATGAAGTATTAAAGGTAATGAAAAAAACAAGAACTTAAAACCAAGATTACTATATCCAACAAGGCTTTCATTCAAAATAGATAGTGAAATAAAGAGTTTCACAGACAAAAAAAAGTCTAAAAAAGTTTATAACCACCAAATGAGCACTAAAAGAAATGCCAAAGGGATTGCTAGAATGAGAAAAAAGAACAACTAGAGAATCATAAGCTTACAAAATTAAAATGGGAATAAATAAGTAGAGATCCATAATAACCTTAAATGTTAATATAGATTAAATGCTCCATACAAAAGACAGGATAGCTGAATGGATACAAAAACATGATCCAATTATATGCTGTCTACAAGAGACCCACCTCAGAACAATAGACTCATACAGGATAAGAGTGAAGGGATGGAAAAAAATTTCCATGCAAATGGAAAAGAAAAAAACCTGTGGTTGCAATATTCATTTCTGACAAAATAGACTTCAAAATGAAGGCCATTCACAAGAGACAACAAAAGTACTACATAATATTAAAGGGATTACTCCAACAAGAGGATATAACCCTGGTAAACATATATGCACCCAATGTAGGAGCACCTAAATATATATATTTTTAAACTTCTAGAGGATGCCCTAATCAGTTTGGCTCAGTGTAGAGCATTGGCCTGTGAACTGAAGAGTCCCAGATTCAATTCCGATCAAGGGCATGTACCTTGGTTGTGGGCACATCCCCAGTGGGGGTGTGCAGGAGGCAGCTGGTCAATGTTTCTCTCTCATAGACGTTTCTAACTATCTATCCCTTTCCCTTCCTCTCTATAAAAAAAATCAATAAAATATATTTAAAATAAAAAAACTTCTAGAGGAGATTAACCAAGAGATCAACAACAATACAGATATAGTAGGAGACTTTAACACCCCACTCACTTCACTGAATGCATCTTTCAGACAAAAAAATTCATGACACTGGATCCGATGAATTTAATTGACATTTATAAAACACTAGTAACCCTGCACATGAATCCATGCACCAGTAGCTAGCTGCCACCCTCCAATAGCTCTCTGCCTGCTGCCCCACTCTCCTGTAGCTCACCTCGCCCCTCCCTCATAGCTTGCTGCCCTGCTGTCCTGCCTTCTCCTGTAGCTATCCACCACCTGCTTGTAGCCTTTAACTCACTGCCCACCTCCTGTAGCTCTCTGCCTGATGTCCCTCCCTCCTATAGCTCCCTCCACCCCCACCCTTCCTTATAGCTTGCTGCCATGCCCTCTCCACTGCCTGCTTGTGGCTCACTGCCTCACCCTCTTGCTGACCCGTGATCCAGTCGTTACTCTGTTGGTCATTATGCTTCATGGTGTAACAACCATTTGCATATTACATCTTTATTATATAGGATTTCATCCCAAAGCTGCAGAATATACATTCTTCTCAAGTGCACATGGGTCATTTACAAAGATAAACCACATGTTAGGACTCAAAACAAGTCTGTACAAGTTCGAAAATATTGAAATTATATCAAGCATCTTCTCAGACCACAGTAGAATGAAATTCGAAATCAATTACAGTAAAAACACTCAAAACCACAAAAACAAATGGAGACTAAATAGCATGTTATTAAACAACTCGTAGCCTGGTGCACAAAATTCATGCATGGCAGGGCCGGGTTGTTCCTCAGCCCAGCCTGCACCCTCTCCAATCTAGGACCCCTCAAAGTATGTCCTACTGCCAGTTTACAGAGATCGGGCCTAAACTGGCAGTCTGACATCCCCCTCACAATCCAAGACTGCTGGCTCCAGCCGCTCACCTGCCTGCCTGTCTGCCTGATTGCCCCTAACCACTCTGCCTGCTGGCCTGCTCACCCCCAACTGTCCCCCACCACCGGCCTGTACACCCCCAAATGCCCCCTGCCAGCCTGATCACCCCCAACTGCCACCTCTGCTGGCCTGCTTGCTCCCAACTGCCCCCCCCCTGCTGACTTGACTGCTTCTACCTTTCCTCCTCCCATTGGCCTGCTACAAGCAGGTGGTGGATAGCTACAGGAGAGGGCAGGACAACAGGGCAGCAAGCTATGAGGGAGGGGTGAGGTGAGCTACAGGAGAGTGGGGCAGCAGGCAGAGAGCTATTGGAAGGTAGCAGCTAGCTACTGACCGCCCTGCTGGTCTGCTTACCCCCAACAGCCCCTGCTATCCCATCTTGGCCTGATCACACTCTGGCAACCCAAGATCCCAGCCCTTCCTTTTTTTCCAGCTCCTCCTTGAGCAGAGGCCAGGGCCAACTGGAAGCAAGTATCTAGGATTTATTTATTTTCTATAATTTAAACTTTGTAGCCTTGGACAGAGGCCAGGGCAGGTGGGAAGCTTGGCTTCCTCCATTGCCAGGACAACCCAAGCCTCCTGCTTGCTCCAGCTTTATGACTGGCTGGCATCTTGGTTAGGTTAATTTGCATACTTGCTCCTGATTGGCTGGTGGGCATGGGTTGGCATAGCAAAGTGATGGTTAATCTGAATGTTTCTCTTTTATTTGTGTAGTTGAATGAGTTACCAATGAGAACACGAAAGAAATAAAAAACTTCCTGGAAAAAATGGAAATGAATACACAACAACCCCAAATCTCTGGAACACAGCAAAAGCAGTTTTCAGAATGAAGTCCAGAGCACTACAGGCCTACCTCAAAAACAAAACAAAACAAACAAACAAACAAAAACAAGAAAACAAAAACAAAAACAAAAAAAACTATTTAAACCTATAACTCAAAGAATTAAACAGAAAACCTCAGCGAAAGGAGAAGGAAGGAAATAATAAAGATTAGAGCAGAAATAAATGACAGAGAATAAAACAAAAGAATATAAAACATCAATGAAATCAAGAGCTGGTTCTTTTAAAAGATAAATGATTGCTGAACCTTTAGCCAGATTCATCAAGAAACAAAGAGAGAGAGGACCCAAATAAATAAAATCAGAAACGAAAGTGGAGAAGTAACAACTGGCACCACAGAAATACAAAGGATTGTAAGAAAATACTATGAGCAACTATATGCCAACAAGCTGGACAATGTGGATGAAATGGACAAATTCCTTGAAAAATACAACCTCCCAAAACTGAATCAGGAAGAATCAACCTGAATAGGCCAATAACAATTGAGGAAATAGAAGCAGTAATCAAAAAACATCCAGCACACAAAAGCTCGGGTCCAGACAGTTTCACAAGGAAGTTTTACAAAACTTTCAAAGAACTAACATCTATACTCCTCAAACTATTCCAAAAATAAAGAGGAAGAAACACTTCCAAGCTCTTTTCCTGAGGCCAGCATTATCCTAATTCTAAGACCACATAAAGACAATACAAAGAAAATGAATTACAGGCCAATATCTCTGATGAGCACAGACGCTAAAATCCTCAACAAAATATTAGCAAATTGGATCCACCAATATATTAAAAAGATCATACACCATGACCAATGGATTATCCCAGGTATGCAAGGCTGGCACAATATTCGTAAGTCAATAAGCATGAATCATCAAATACACAAATTGAAAGACAAAAATCACATGATCATATCAATAGATGCAGAAAAAGCATTCAACAAAATCCAGTATCCATTTTTGATAAAAACTCTCAGCAAAGTGGGAATACCTCAACATGATAAAGGCCATATATGACAAACCTACAGTCAACACCATACTCAACAGGCAAAAATTAAAACCATTTCCTCAAAGAATAGTATTAAGACAGGGATGTCCACTTTCACCATTCTTATTCAATTAGTACTGAAAGTCCTAACCCAGCAATCAGATAAGAAGAAATAAAAGGCATCTAAATTAGAAAGGAGAAAGTAAAACTCTCATTATTTGCAGATGACATTATATTGTACATAGAAAATCCTCCAGGACTAGTTAGAAATAGTATCTGACATTGTTTCCTGCACTACAGATTGGGAATTATAGCAGATCTATATACACGGAGTATTTGTGCTAGATGAAACAAACCTAGTCAGATTTATTTACTCAAGACAGGGAGCAAATTCCACATTTTGTATGGAATGTAATGGGGGGGGGGAGGAGAGGGAGAGAGAGGGGGAAGAGAGAGAGAGAGAGAGAGAGAGAGAGAGAGAGAGAGAGAGAGAGGAGCTCTTGTGTAAAGGGTTGAGTACTAACTAAAGGATTCAGAGGAAGGGGAAAACAATCTGGATTGTTTGCTGTTTCTGAGGTGAGAACAGGAGGCAGTATTAATTAGATGTTGAGCACTACTCTATAATGAGAGTAGTTTAGCAATTGGGTATGCCCAGTAATAAAATAAAAATAGCAGAGTGGGTCTGGAGCGCTTTCTTGGTAAGAAAGCTGTAATCTCTCAAAGAGAAAATCATTATGGCATTTTACAATTGCTGCATGACCTGAATATATGGTAGGCAGTTAGACACATGAGCAGAGAAAAACAATGGGCCGAGTACAGGTTAGCAAGGCATAAGACCCAGGTGCCTAGCAACGGGCAAAACTGGGAAAACAAGACCCCACTCACCCCCAGGGTAACCTTTCCTCTCCTGGCATGTTGCTAGTCATGTGGATTAGAACCCCTGAGAGCAGCAGTCACCAGCCAGTGGTCTGCAGGGTCCGAAGGGTTGGCTATCTATGCCTTAGAACAGCGGTTCTCAACCTGTGGGTCGCGACCCCTTTTGGGGTCAAACGACCCTTTCACAGGGGTCGCCTAAGACGCTCGGAAAACACAGATATTTACATCACGATTCATAACAGTAGCAACATTACAATTATAAAGTAGCAATGAAAATAATTTCATGGTTGGGGGTCACCACAACATGAGGAACTGTATGCAAGGGTAGAGGCCAGGAAGGTTGAGAACCACTGCCTTAGAGAGAGAACTCAGAAGGGGGCCAAAGGCTAGCTCTTAATCATTAAGCACACTGAGAATGAGGCTCTGACCCACATCACACACATGCAGGCTTCCGTTGTATTTCAGCTCCAGACCCAGAAAAGCAACAAAATCAGACAAGCACTGCTATGGCTGACCTCAGGACCAGCTACATTGACAAATAACCCCTGTCCTGTTAACAACCAATCCTGGAGACCATGACCTTGGAAAGACACACCTGTAGAACTGATAAATATTCTATTGGGACTTTCCCCTCAGCCCTCCAGAGGGAGGACCCAGTGTGGATTTCTCCATTGAGCAAACGTTGGTCTTTCCCCACCCCTTCCCCCAGCAGTGCTTTCCTTGCCTCTCTCTCAAGCTCTGAGGGCCCTCTTAAGCCTCTGTAACTTGCTTCCTGAGCCCATTTCTTCTACAGTTCACTTCTTCTACCTGTGGAACTTCTTAAATAAACTTTGTCTTGTAGTTTGGAGTCTTAACTCTGAATTCTTTCTTAGCCAGAACTGTACTGAAGTTGCTGAACCAAGGTCAAGTCTGACTCCATGGGTCTAGCATCTGGTGCTGTTCTTTCTCCCAACAAGGAGAAATAATGTTTTCTACTTTTGCCGCTGGCTTGATCTGCCCTCTTCTCTCCCAGCCTGATTAATAACAGCACTGTTTTGTCTCTTTTAAGTCCGAGCTGATTTTCCCTCTTTTACAGAAGCAAATATTCCCATGTCCGGAAAAATAAAAATAACATTTCATGGAACAAAGGGGAAATAGAAACTTATCTTATTAGCTATTAACCTATGCTAGTAAAGGGTGTTCTCCAAAAATGTATACTCACACTCTGAGTAATTATAAAAGCAGAGTTTATTAATTTATATTTCATTTTAAAAACTGAGTTTTACCAGCTGTTACAAGTGTATACATTTTTTTGGGACTCCCTGCAAATTGATAGATTACATTACATATAAATTTATATATAACTTCTAATATATATAAATTTATATGTAATTTATAATCTTCCTTTCTCCCTCCTTTCCTAAAGATCACAGGTTTGGAGGAGACAGGAATCTTGGGCCACTGAGCCTTTCTTGGAGCTCAGCCCACGCTGGCTAACTCAGGTCACAGCCTCACGCCCACAGCGCACACACACTAGAGCAGTGGTTCTCAACCTTCCTAATGCCGCGACGCTTTAACACAGCTCCTCATGTGGTGGTGACCGCCAACCATAAAATTATTTCCGTTGCTACTTCATAACTGTAATTTTGCTACTGTTATGAACTGTAATGTAAAATATCCGATATGCAGGATGTATTTTCGTTGTTACAAATTGAACATAATTAAAGCATAGGGATTAATCACAAAAACAATATGTAATTATATATTGTGAAATACTTATTTCTAATTACAAATAAATGAAATTTTGTCTTGAATCGTGGTGTAGCATGGGTAACAGTCTTCATATAACAACAGTAAACTACATTGCTACACTTTGCTACACCGAGGAGCGGTCTGTTGGTTCCTAAGACCATGGGAAATAGGTGTTTTCTGATGATCTTAGGCGACCCCTGTGAAAGGGTCGTTCCACCCCCAAAGGGGTCGCGACCCACAGGTTGAGAACCGCTGCATAGAGGGAAATGTGGGAGCCCTGGGTAAACGCGCACCCCTTCCCGGGGGCCAGCGAAAGGCCACCGTAGAAAGACCGGGCCGGACCGCGTCTCCCAGTTCACGTCTCTTTCCTCCGGAGGGAGCACTGGTTAAGCTGTGGGTGTGTGACCCAGGGTGTCTCAGGGCTGCCTCTCTTTGTCGATGGCCTTCGCTCTGCGGTTCATTCATCGAACTCGGAGCCATTCTGGGCCGCCGGATCCGTGCGGCCCTGAAGCGGAAGGGCAGAGGGCACCTCAGGGCACCCAGCGCCCAATTACCGTCCCAAACGCCACAGCCACAGCGATCGAGTTCACACTTCGGCTCGCGCCGCCCCCGCGCCGCCCCCGCGCCCACTTCCTCAAAGTCTGCAACCTACTCACCTCCGGAGGCGACGCCAGCGAGGAAGCACTTACCGAACCGCGTGCGGAGGCTTCTGGGAAATGTAGTCTGCGGCGGGAAGGCCCGTGTCCGCCCCAAAGGGTTGCCGGGAGCGCAAAGGCGGGGCCTAGCGCTGGGCTTGAGAAGGGGCTGCTTGGGGCGGGGTCTCAGGGCTGCCGGGACTGAGCGAGTGCCCACCCTCAGCAAACTCAGGGCTCTGTGCGGTGCAGCGGAAGCTCTACCAGGGTTTAGGGAGAAGAGTTGGCTTCAGCGGGCAGCTGATTTATGCTGGGCACACAGACCTGAAACTTCAACCAAAACTAACTCAAAATGGATCATAGCCCTAAATATATAACACAAAACTATAAAACTTCTGGAGACAATCTGTGTGACCTTAGGTTTGTGAATAACCTGAGGATATGTTTTTATTGATTTGAGAGGGAGGGGAGAGAGAGAGAGAGAGAGAGAGAGAGAGAGAGATTTGCATCCTCGAAAGAGGATGGAAGTTGCAGTTTAGGTATGTGCGTTGACTGGAAATGAACTGAAACTTTTTGGTGTATGGTGGTCACTCCAACCAACTGAGCCATCCGTCCAAGGCTATGAATGAGTTTTTAGATACACCATAAGTATGATTTGGGTGGATTTGGGGGGGGGGGGAGTTAATTTTATTAAAACTGAATTTTTGCCAACACCGGTTTGGCTCAGTGGATAGAGCATCAGTTTGCGGACTGAAAGGTCCCAGGTTCGATTCCAGTCAAGGGCATGTACCTAGGTGGCACATTGAAATAGGACCTTAAGAGCTGTTTAATCTGGAAGCTCACATAAACCTACCCCACGCCGCAAAGGTTATTCTCCTGTGCCTGAGGACCAGAACCATAAGAGATTGATTCCTGTGGACTCAGTGGCTCCAGGAGTTGGGACTGAAGACGACCTTTAGAGATGATGAACTTGGCTCAGTTTTACAATCTGCTTTCACGAGAGAGGTCACATTCCAGCGTCTGGCAGGGGGTGGTTGGGAGACAGGGAGCAGTCAACAGGAACCTTTGCGGCCCACTGAAACCCACCGACCCCCTCCATGGCTGTTTGCAGATTTGAGAACAAGGAAAAAAAAGTGGTTTGGATCTTTAAAAGGGGCTGCATACCCCTGAGACAGTGCAGTCGTGAGTGTGTGGACTCCACCTGCGTGTGGTACCTCTCGGCTGTCGCTGGCCGGCCAGCTCAATAAATCCTTGCCGGCTTATTACCAACTTAGCAGCCTCCGTGGTCATTTGCAACTGGTCATGGGAGTTGCCCCACAACACACATCCCCAGTAGGGGGTGTGCAGGAGGCAGCTGATGGATGTTTCTCTCTCATCAATGTTTCTAGCTTTGTCCCTCTCCCTTCCTCTCTGTAAAAAATCAATAAAAAACATATTTTTTTATAAAAAAACTGAACTTTTGCTGTGTAAAAGACACTGCTAAGAGGAATGAAAAAAACAAGCCATAGACTAGAAGATATTTGCAAATACGTATCTATATAATGATTTGAATCCAGAATATATAAAGAACTCTTAAAATTCAATCATAAGAAAATAAAACCACTTGAAAAATGGGCTAAAGCTTTGAGCACACACTTATAGCAAATAAGTGTATGAAAATATGCTCAACATAATTTGTCATTAGGGAACTGCAAATTAAAATGACATTGATATATGACTACCTGTCTTAGTTTGGGCAGCTATAATAAATTATCATAAACTGCATAATACAAACAACATTTATTTCTCACAGTTCTGGAGGCTAGTCAATAAATCAAGATCAACACAACTGGCAGATTCGGTGTCTGGTGAAGGGTTTCCTTCCTGTTTTCAGGTGATCATCTTCTTGTTTCACCTTCACTGATAAGAGTGGAGGGCAGAGCGAGCTGAAGCACACTCTCCTGCTTCTTATAAAGCCAGTAATTCCATTCATGGCAGCTACTAATTAAGGTGATGTGTGTTAAAGCAACAACAACAAAACTCCCCTTTCTGTATTCACTGAATTAGGAGATCTAAACGACTGATGATGCCCCCGTCACCAGTTTCAAAAACTGAAGTAACCCCTCATGACTAATTACTTCCCAAAGACCCCTCCTCCTATAGTATCACATTGGCTTTCAACCTATGAGTTTTGTGGGAAAATAAACATTCAGTTCATAAATCACCTAATAGAATTATTAAAATAAAAATATATATTAATTGCTACTAAGGATACAAAGCATCGGGAATGAATCTCATTTATTTCTAAAGGGAGTGCAAACATAAGTACAGCCACTTTGAAAGATAGTTGAGTAATTTCTTATAGAGCTAAGCATAGTTGTACCCTATGATCCAGCAATTAAATAGCAAGTCTTAAAGAAGTAATATGCACAAATGAATATTGCTAAGTGAAAGAATATAAGTTGGAAAGTCTATATGATCCCTTTATATAAAATTCTGAAAAAGGCAAACAATAGGGAAATAAAACAGTTTACTGATTGCCATAGGTTTAAGGATTTTGGAGAGTTGAAAATGGTGAAGCATAGGGGAATATTTTAGATTGATGAAAATATTCTGTATGTTACTATAATAGTGGATACATGACACTATGCATTTGCCCAAATCTATAGAACATCACAGCACAAATAGTGAATCTTAATGCATACACATTTAAAAAAATCAATTAGAAGGTTGATCCAAAAGATCCCAGGATGGAGGGAAGACCGGAGTAACTTTGGAAATGAATAGAAACTGAAAGTCTAGAGGCAAATGATATCAACTCTGTACTCTAATAAAGTTGTTTAAAAGGTGTATGGGTAAACAATTCTGAAACCATTGTACATGTATACTAATATTGAACAAATAAATAAGTGGATGGCAGACAGCAGAAGCCAGGTTTCTCTGTCTTGGGATAGGAGGTTCCAGAACAGTAAGGGAGGAAAGCTAGAATGAACTATGTGTTACTAAGTTAGTCAGAGACATCAAGAAACTCATGTTTAACTTAATATATGAACGTGTGCACACACACACATATGATTATAGATATGTATATAGACGGGTTAATATGTACAAATATAATATCTAGCTCTCTATTCTGAGAAGGTCTAGAAGTAATGACATTCCAGGAAAAATGATGAATCCTTGTGCTTTGATCTTGGTTTCTAATACCATTCTATGGTGAAAGAAACCAGAATTCCTTGGGAAAATGGCTGGTTTCAGAGTAGGGCACAGAATATACAAGATACGCCTGGAATTATCTTATAGTATCAAAAAGGAAAGGAAGTGCTCAAAAATAAAATGATGGGGCTATGTCAGAGAGACATGGAGCCAACTGAGAGAGTTCACAATGCCAAAGCTAGAGTAATGTAAGCAATACATGAGAGATAGATAGATAACTATTCTATATGTTACTATAGTAGTGGATACATGACACTATGCATTTGTCCAAATACATAGAACATCACAGCACAAATAGTGAATCTTTTTTTTAATAATTTTTTAAAATATATTTTATTGATTTTTTACAAAGAGGAAGGGAGAGAGATAGAAAGTCAGAAACATCGATGAGAGAGAGACATCGATCAGCCGCCTCCTGCACACCCCACAGTGGAGATGTGCCCGCAAGCAAGGTACATGCCCCCAACTGGAATCGAACCTGGGACCGTTCAGTCCGCAAGCCGAAACTCTATCCACTGAGCCAAACCGGTCTTGGCAGGGGTTTTGAAAAATTAGTTCACTCTGGTTTCTTGTAACTTCTATTCATTTTGATTCTATACTATATCTCTGTATTTTTTTAAATTGGGGTGAAATCCACATGTGTCTAAACTAGAGGCCTGGTGCATGAGAATTCATGCACTGGAGTGGGAGGGGTGGCTCAGTCCGGTCTGCCCCCTCTCACAGTCCAGGAACCCTCAGGCAGGAGGCAACCTGGTGATCAGAGAAAGGCAACGCTCCATCACACCTCTGCTGCTACCACTGCTGGCAGTGCCAGCCTCAGCCGGCCCTGGTTACCTGAGCCTCCAGTAGCCCTGGGTGGCTGGGCAGTTGCCATCGGAGACTTGTCTGTGTAGCTGAGTGACTGAGGAGACTGGACGACTCTGGAGGCAGGCGCGTGGGGGCAGGACCTGCCTTGCTGCACTTCTGCTGCCCTGGCAGGGCTGAGGGGACATGGCGCCACCATTTTGTGGCTGTGGGTGCTGCCATCTTTGAGGGTGGGGCATAAATTAGCATATTCCCTTTTCATTGACTGTGGGCGCTGATCTTTGTGATGGTGTGAGGGTCAATTAGTATATTCCCTCTATTAGATAGGATAGCTTAAGTGAGTTATTTGAATTTTTGATGGCTATCTAATTTTAGCTCTTCTCAATTTTCTAATATAATTTAATTTTTAATACTAGAATTGATTTTAGAGTTGAAAATAAACTTTTCAGCACCTCTGTTTTATAGATGAACTAGAGGCCTGTTCAGACGATTCATGCACTGGTGGGGGGCATGGCCTATGGGGATCAGCTAGTTGTGGGAGCATTGCTCATCCCAGTCAGCTGAGTGGCACTCCCACTGTGGGAGCACACTAACCACCAGGGGGCAGCTCCTGCATTGAGTGTCTGCCCCCTGGTGGTCAATGCGCATCATAGTGATTGGTCGACCAGTTCTGGTCATTCCCCCATGGGGTCGCTGGGCTTTTATATATATATAGATAAGTATGTTCAGTCTCACAACTAGCTGATAGCAGAAGCTGCATAAAGAATATTGGCCTCCTGCTCATTGCTGGACCTTGCTGAGTCTTATTATTGCCATACAAATATTTCTTTGCTTTTAAATTTTAAGAATGAATTTTCTGTGTAAGAAATAATATGGATTTAAATGTTCTTGTTAATGATTATTCAAATACTCTATGTTATTATATTTAATCTTAATCTAATCCAATAGATCACATTAACTACCTAAAATTGTGTGTGTCAATTAAAAGACTGAGTAAAAAAAAAAAACATGTAAAATAAACAGTCAGAAATTAAGAATATCGTATCTGACATCAACAATACACTGGACTCCAGGGTGTTCATAAAACCTGTCATATCTGAAGAGGGCTGTTTCCACCTCTGGCTTTAATAGATGGTTTCACAATGATTCGGGCTGCTGTGTTGTTCTTAGAATAAAAAATAGGTTGGATGTAGCAGAGGATCGAATCAGAGCAGCATAAAAAATAATTGAAATAATTAAATGTAATGTATACAGTCTAAGGGAACTTTGTGATAACATGAAGTGCCACAACATCTGCTTCATAAAACTATCAGAAAGAAGAGAGAGTGAGCAAAATATTGAGAACCTATTGTAGGGAATATTTATTGAAACTTCCCTAATCTACTGAAGGAAAAATATACAAGTCCAGGAAGTGCAGGGTCCCAAACAAGAAGAACCCAAAGAGGCCCACATTGAAATGGTAAAGACAAAGAGACAATATTACAAGCAGCAAAAGAAAGCAGTTAATTACCTACAAAAGAATTTCCATAACACTGCTAGCTGATTTCTCAACAGAAACATTTCAGGCCAGAGGGGACTAACATAAAATATTCAAAGTAATGAAAAGCAACTACTACAACCAAGACTACTTTATCCAGCAAGGAGATCATATAAAATTGAGGGAGAAATAAAGTACTTCCCAG
>PVJN01013488.1:0-48797 GCA_004026805.1 Lasiurus borealis
AAAAAGACACGCAGGAAGCCCAAACAAGATAAACCCATAAAAATCCACACCAATTCACATCATAATTTTTTAAATCCTCACCCAAGGGTATTTTTTTCCATTAACATTTTTTTAGAGAGAATGGAGGGAGGAAAGTGGGTGGGTGTGGGGGGATAGAGAAACATTGATTGGTTGTCTCCCATTTGCACCTTGACTGGAGCCAGGGATTGAGCCTGCAACTGAGGTATGTGCCTTTGGTCTGAGGGTGAATGCCCTAACCACTGAGCAACCAGTCAGGATTAACATTAAAATGGCAAATGTTAAAGACAAAAAGAGACTCTTAAATGCAGCAAGAGAAAAGCTGTTAATTACCTACAAGGAGCTCCCATAAAACCGTCAGCTGATCTTTCAACAGAATTATTTCAGGGCAGAAGGGATTGAAATGAAATATTCAAAGTAAGGACCTACAAACCAGACTACCATTTAAAATTGAAGGAGAAATAAAGAGTTTCTCAGACAAGAAAAAGCTAATTGAGTTTGTTATCACCAACTTGTTAATGGGCCTTCTTGAAGAATAAGAAGAAAAGAGAGTTAAAAGAATAAAATGGCAACAAATACATACATATCAATAATCACTTTAAATGTAAATGGCTTAAGTGCTCCAATCAGAAGACATCTGCAGGCTGGTCAATAGGGTAGCTAAATAGATGAGGAAGCAAGACCCATGTATATGTTATCTACAAAAGACTCTCTGTGGCTAGGATTTCCAGTATTATCCTATATAACAAAACCCTAATATGCAAATCAGTTGAATAGTGGAACAGCTGGTCATTATGACACCTGTCTGCTCCCCAAGTTGGAGGTGACCGCAGCAGCGATTGAGGGGCCAGCCAGTGGATGGCACCAGGGAGCTCCCTGGTCTCCCTGCCTACCGGTCGCCCCACAGATGGTCCTGATTGCTGGCCAGGCCTAGGGACCCTACCCTATATATTGGGAAGAGTCTTTTAGATTTAAAAATTAAAACCTGGCAAGGGTACTCTCTAACAGTGAAAAAAACAGGATGATGTAGCAATGACATGCATGGACTCTGGCTTGCACATTTTGTGGTCAACCCTGATTCTGACACTTACAACTGTGTGACAAAGCCAATTACTTAACTTCTCTCTGCTTCAGTTTTTCCACCCATAAGATGGGGAAAATGGTACTACTGCCTCAGAAGGATCGTGTTATGTACTACTTTTTATAATCAGGGCAAAAACATGTAGCTGCCCATACCACAGCAAGGTGCCTTTCACCTGTATGAATAGTATGGTCACTGGTGTATGCAGCATTCCCATTGCGAGAGGGATGTCCAATGTCCAACCACCTGACATCCCCTGAGGGGTCCCAGATTTCGAGAGGATGCAGGCTGGGTTGAGGGACCCCTCCTTCACCACTCCTGTACATGAATTTTGTGCACTGAGCCTCTAGTGTTGAATAAGAGTGGCAGAAGCAGAAATCCCTGTCTTGTTCCTGATCTTAAGGGAAATGCTTTTAGTTTTTGCCCATTGGATATGATATTGGCTGGTTGTCATATATGACATCTAATATGTTGTAGTATCATTTCTTCCTACTTTGCTGAGAGTTTTTATCATAAATGGGTAATGGATTTTGTCAAGTGCTTTTTTCCCATCTATTGATACGAACATGTGATTTTTATCATTCATTTTGTTTATGTGATGCATGATGTTTATTGACCTGTAAATTTTTACCAGCTTTGTATCTCTGGAATAAATCTCACTTGGTCACTGTAGTTGATCTTTTTAATGTACATACACATTGCTAATGTTTTATTGAGGATTTTAGCATCTCTATTCATCAAGGATATTGGCATTAAATTTTATTAGTGTCTTTTTCTGATTTTGGAATAATGCTGACTTTGTAAAAAGAGCTTGGAAGGCTTCTCTCAACTTAAATTTTTTGAAATCGTTTGCCTCTACCCCCTCCCCCCCCTTCACCCTTCCTTTCTCCTTCCCGCTGTTGCTGTTGGGAGGGGCTGTGCCTTTCAGAAAAATGGCTGCAGAATGCACGGATCACTGATATCCCAGCTGGCCCTCTTTCACGTCTCCCTGCAATATCTCCCATCCCTGACTCTCATTATCTTTTCTCTACTTAAGCCTTGGTGAGTAAAATCCTGTGCTGGTTTTTTTTTTTTTTTTTTTGTATCTGGCAGGCTCTGTCTCTCCCTGGCGGATAGAAGCCCTGCTGGCTTTCAGGGCTATGTGGGCTGATGGGGAGCCCAGTCTGGGGTCTGGGCTGCTCTTGCAACCCCACCCTTCTTATCAGCCTTGAGGTGTTTTCTGCTCTTCCTTGTTAAAAGTCTCCTCTTCAAGTAGTCTTCAATTGGTAATTCAGGGTGAATGTTCCCCAATTTAGTTTTATTTCCAGTTTTGGTTCTGGGAGAAGGTGCAAAAAAAGATCCACTTATACCATTGCCATTTTGAAACCCCTCTTGAACCTTTATTTAGAGTAGTTTTTAAATCACAGCAAGCCCAAGCATCAGCTGAGGCTCTGGCAAAAAGGAACATATTGGGAACGCGCCCAGGTTGAGACGTGAGCCCAGGAACCTGCATTATAAAACAGCTCCCCAGGTGACTGCAATGCGGGTAGTTTTCAGACCCTAGCTTTAAGGAACAGGTGACAAAGAGTTTCTTCCTATTCCTGAACTTATTCTCCAAAAACTGTTGAGTACCTTCCAGGTGCTCTGTTAGTCCCCGGTAGAAGGTAATAGGGCAGAGAGGGGTGCCAAGATTCAAAATTCAGTTTTCATGTCTCAAGACATACTATATGTGGTGTTCTAGAAATATCTCTGAAGGAATTCAGGGCTGGGAAGTTTTTATGGATCCAAGTTGGAAGGGCCTGGTGATTTCTCTCCCAGGATGGAGGGTAGAGTCTATAAGTCAGTTTAGCCTGGAGCTGAAGTTCTGGGTGAAAGGCTGGAAGGTTTCAGTAAAGCGAAGGCACTTTATTCTGCGGTGGACAGCTGTGACTCACGGTCTCTGTAGAGGGGATGTGGGGACAGCTTTGTTTTAGGGTAATAACCTGGTTCAGGAGGGTTTGGAGCTGGCAGTAAACTTAGGATGCTGTGGGCAGAAATGAAAAGAAAGCTGTGAGGAGATTCAGAAAACACTGGAGATAGTTTTGATGATGGGGATGAGGAGGTGCCCACACAAGAATGAGAGCACCTCTTGAAAGGCCAATTGCAGAAAGAATCCTAAACAATTCAGCTTCACTGACGCCACTGGTGGGAAACCCATATACAGACAGAGGAGCTGTCTAACCCTTTCTGGTGTCTCCATTCTCTCTCTTAAATAGAAGCATCGTATTCACATGATTCCTGCAGCTACTTACTCCCTAAATACTGCTCATAAGACATTACTACCCTGAAACTGGGTCCAATAGGCCCCAAATGCGGCCCACTTCTGCCGCTGCCAGGAACTTGAATCTTCTCAGGAGACCCAGCTACTAACACTTCTAGCTTAAGCGGGTTCCAAACTTCACTGCAAAGTGGAATCACCAGGGGATTAGAGAAGAGGGAGGGAGTGAGAGAGGGAGAAAGGAAAGAAAGGAAAGAAAGAAAGGAAAGAATAAAAGGAAAGAAAGAGAAAGAAAGGAAAGAAAGAAAGGAAAGAAGGAAGGAAGGAAGGAAGGAAGGAAGGAAGGAAGGAAGGAAGAAGGAAGGAAGGAAGGAAGGAAGGAAGGAAAGGAAGGAAGGAAGGAAGGAAGGAAGGAAGGAAGGAAGGAAGGAAGGAAGGAAGGGAGAAAGAAAGAGGGAGAAAGGAAGAGGGAGAAAGGAAGAGGGAGAAAGGAAGAGGGAGAAAGAAAGAGAGAAAAAGAGAAAGAGAGAAAAAGAGAGAAAGAGGGAGAAAGTGAAAGGGGGCGGGTGGGGTGGAAGAGGAAAGAGAAATAGATGCCTGGCGCCCACACCTGATGTGTAGGTTTGTAAAACATTGGTTCAGCCACATCTCCTCCAAAACCTTAAAAAGCCCCCAGGTGCTCAGCCCTTTCTGTGCGTCGCCCGGAGGGTGCACCTTGCGGTTCCCCGGCCTGTGAGCCTGAGCCCGGAACTTCGGTCCCCTTTCCTGGCCCAGCGTGTCCAGCGCGCAGCTCGGGTGCCCGGCCAGGGCCCGGAGGAGGCGGTGCTCGGGCTTCTCAGCCGGGACCAGGCAGAACCGAAAGCTGCCGGCCGGGGAGGCGGGGAGAGGAAGGAGGAGGGGCGGGCGCAGGGGGAGACAGGGCCGGGGTGGCGAACCCAGGGCCGGGAATGCCCGCGGCGCGGGGCCCCAGAGCTGCCCCGTGGCCGCGTCCGGGCCATGGCTCTCCGTCTGGTCACCGACTTCGACCTCGGGAAGGACGTGCTCTCGTGGCTGCGAGCGCAGCGGGCGGCGGCGGCGGCGGGCGCCGGAGTCCGAGGCGGAGGCGGCGGCGCAGGTGCTGATGGCGCGCGTCCCGGGTGACGAGGGCGAGGAGGGCGAGGCTGCGAGCCAGCAGTTCACCGTGGGGGCTCCCAGGCGGGGTGCTGGGCCCCGACCAACCCGGAAGGGGGTGGGCAGCCCGTGCCCCCTGCCAGCCCGGGAAGGTCAGCGCCCCAGGCATGAGTTTCCCGCGTGGGAGCCCGGCGGTGCCACCCTCGCCGCGGGCCACGGGGAGGAGGTAGGCGGGGCCGGCCGGGCGCTGCGTTTGTGTGTCTAGCGAGTCCTCCAGCCTCCGGCTCGCTCGTGGCCCGCTGTCATTCACCTGCAGCAGCAAGGCGGGGGCCCTGGGGTACCCCAGCACCACCTGTTCCGTGCAGGAGCCGGGCGAGCCTCTGCGTCCTGGCGCCCGGCTGCGGGGAGGGGTGGTGGTTCCTCACGGTCCATGCGCATCTCACCTGCCGGGGGAAAGGGAAGGTCCTCGCCCTCGGGCTCTGACCAGACCAGAGGCGCCTGGAAGCCCTTGGTGAGGAAGGAAAGAAGCACGGACACCCAGAAACTTAGATCAGTACTTAACCGTCGCACGGGGCGTGCCCACGTGTGTGAGACGCGCTTCGGCGCCGGTGCGAGTAGGGCCGGGGCCTGGGGGACGTGCCGCTGGGCTGACAGCGCGCTCTTTCCCGAAGAGGCGCCGAGCCCGCCGCCTGCAGCCGGGGCGGCCCGGCAGGCGCTCCGATGCTCGGGGGTGTCCGGCGCAGCTCCCTCCGGGGGGGATCGGAGCTCATTCCTGGCAGTCGAGGCTTCCTTCGCCGAAAAACCCTTTGTTTTGATGTCGATCCGAGAGTAAAAAAAACGTGACATGTGAACCTTCCCGGCGTGGATCCATCACAACTTTAAAGGGGAACGCTGGGATTTCCCAGGTGGTGCGTGTGTGTGTGTGTGTGCGTGTGTGTGTGTGTGTGCGTGTGTGTGTGTGTGTGCGTGTGTGTGTGTGTGTGTGTGCGTGTGCGCGCGCGCTATATACAGTGGTGCATCTTCAGGGCTTACATTCAGCTTCAAAGGAGACCCTGGGTCCCACCTTGTGCGTGTTTCTCAGTCTCCCCTGTTTTTCCTTAGATACTGCTGGAGGACATTTTTTTGGAAGGACTCTCACATTACCTGTACCCTGTTTCCCCGAAAATAAGACAGTGTCTTATATTAATTTTTGCTCCCAAAGATGCGGTAGGTCTTATTTTCAGGGGATGCCTTATTTTTCCATGAAGAAGAATAGGGTACACATTTATTGTTGAACAACAACAACAACAAAAAAGGAAATTTATTACCTGTATAAGGTACGGTAATAGTTGTCATCACAAACCAGCTCACTGGCCGCAGCCCAGCCAGAGCTGTTCAGGCAGTGTGAGGTCTCTTTAAAATCAGGAGTCAGAGGCCTTACGGTAGCTTCGGGGGCCTTATATTCCGGGGAGGCCTTATGTTCCGGGGGAGGCCCTGTTATCAGGGAGGTCTTATTTTGGGGGGGATGCCTTATATTACAGCGAGAGGCAAAACTGGAAGTAGGTCTTATTTTCGGGGGATGTCTTACTTTCAGGGAAACAGGGTGTTGACAGCCCCTTTCTCCTCAGTTCTGGTGGGAGGTGTCTATGCTTAGCCTTCTATCTTCACACTGTCCTGAGGCTTCAGAGGAACATTTGTAGGGTTCCTTGTCTTGGCCTATGGGCTGTTAGTTCCAAATAAGGAGTCATGTTTTTGTAGCTCAAGGCTTGAATTTGTCATTATTAGCGAAAATTCTCACTTTGGGGGAAATTTTAAAACGTCACCTAATATCTGAAGAGCTTTTGATGGCTTAACTTTTTAAAATACAGGAGGCAGCTCCAAGTCTGCTCCCCCCCCCGCCCCCCAAGTGGTCTTTTCTCTGAACATCCACCTTACATAGCTAAATGGCAGATGTCTGCAAAGGAGAAGTTAGATGAAGTGTGAAATGCCACAGTCATCTGTTCCCCTAATGTGTGTTGTGATTGAAAATCTGTGTGAGCCAGTTAGATTTGGCTTGCGTGTGTCTTCTACTCATCTGTGAATAGATACACATTTGTGTATTGACATTCCACTAAACAACCGAAAGCTGGGTCCTCAGAAAGTAAACCTACTAAAAATACCAGTTTTAAAAAAAATACTGGTGATTTTTTGCTGTTGCAGAGCACCTTAGCGAGATATTAGTGTTAAACTGACAGACATGGTTACTACTGATAATTACCAGTGGGAGGTAGCTCAACCCCTCCACCCCCAACCCCTGTAGTTAATTTCTCGTCTGCTCTAATTTGTAGCTCGGCAGGAGAGTCTGGGATTCCATTTTATTTCTAGCACAGCTATTACTTCACACATTGTGCAAATTACTTCCCTTTCAAAGTCTCAGCTTTTCAAATGTAAATTGTGAATAATTATACCAATTGTAATGTCTCCTGCCTGTGCACTTGCTATCTAAATTTGAAGCCTTAAGATTTCTACATCAACAAATACAATTGAAGATTTCATAGTGGTGCTTGGTAACACTGGTGAAATATGACATAATCCTCGAAAAACAGCCAGGGTTAACCATGGAAATTCCCTCTTTTAGTCAATCAGGAGTCAAGGAGTAAGGAGACCAGATTTGGAAAATGGGTTCTCCTGAAATAAATGAAGAAAATATTTGTTCTTTTAAAAATTTAAGACAATTATCCAAAGGAATATTTTAATACACGTAAGCTATAAGTAGTCACAATAACAAAACCATACGCCCACCTTCAAAACAGAAAAATATCAAAACTTTGAGAGGCTCTTGTGTCCCCTATCTGCTCCTTTTTCTCTCTCTGACCCTCATCTCGAAGAGGTAATGACCATTTAAATGTTGATATTTTAACATCCCTTTGGTCTTATTTATAGGTTTAACCCCTATGTAATTTTCCCTAAGGAAAATATAATTTCATTTTGCTTGCTTGTGAGTTTTAAATAAATGAAAGCATACGATATGTATTCTTTTTTTGCTTTTGCTTCTTCTCAATATTGTGAGATTTATCCATGTTGATTGCTATTGCTTTAGGTCATTAATGTTCACTGCTATATAGTATTCCATTGTGTGAATATACAACAATATGTTGAACATGGAGTACATATACTGCTTAGATCCTCCTTGCAAGGAAGGACTTGTCCCAGGTGCTGTGAGTGTGGTCAGCAGATAGTCTTCAGCTGTCAGACCTTCAGGGATTGCTCTGACCGAAAACTGATAGGCCTTTTGGGTGTGGAATACTTCTAATTGGGGTTTAAGGTAGGGTATAAAGGCCTTGCCATTTTGACTTAAAATAGGACAACTTTGACCATCCGTTTCAATTCTACAGGTTCCCCGGTGGAGGAACCTGAGGTCACGTAAAGCTAGTGGGCTTCCATTGCATCTTGACTTCTCCTTCCTCCTGAATGCTTTAATCCCACTTTACTCAGCGTTCCCTAAAGAACATCCCAGCTACTAAACTGTCTCAGAGTGCTTCCTCGAGAACCATCTGCACTTACCCATTTTCTTGTTGGTGACATCTGGGAGGTTTCTGGGATATGCTGCCACAGTCAGTGCTTTTACTAACCTTGTGGATGCTGCCCGGTGCACAGTGTGCACGTTTCTCTAGGCTGGATGTCGAGCAGTGGAGTTGCTGAGTTATAGGCTCTACACATCTTTTGTCTTCCTGGATAGTGCCAAGTTACTTTCCAAAGTAGTTGAACTTATTAATAACCCCATTTGTAATATAGAAATGTTTTTGGTATTTTATATCCTCACAAGCTCCTAATATTTCCATATTTTAGATTTTTTTGGTCAAATGGGTGGGTCTAAATATTATTTAGTTGTTGTCTGAGGTTCAGTATCTATATATTTATTGGCCATTTGAGTTTCCCCTTCCATGAGATGTCTGTCATTCTTATGTCCACTTTCTTATTGTGTGGTGTTTTTCTTCATATTTATTTTTAAGGTTTTTTTTTTTTAATGTATTCTGGATTTTAGTCTTTTACTCATCATGTATGTTGCAAATATTTTCTCTCAATGTTACTTCTTTTTTTAAGTTCATGATGGTGCTTTTGGTAAACAATTCTTGATTTGAATTTATGATTCTTTTCCTTTGTGGTTTATGCTTTTGGGGAATCTTTAAAAGAAATCCTTCCTTGTTCAGTAGGCATGAAGACATTTTTACATTAACTTCTACTACAGGTTTTCTCTTCATATTTTGTTTTAATCCATATGGAAATTTATGTTATAGGAATCTAGTTTTATTGTTTTTCCATGTTAGTAGCCACTTCTCGGTGACAGCAAAGCCACTTCTGTTACACATCACGTTTCCACGTAGACATGGGCTTCCTTTTCTGGCTTTTTAATCACTCTTTGTTTCACTGTCCTTCCTTTTACCTTCCTAGAGTCCTTTTCTCATTTTCATATCTTTTTATTGCTTCTTAACAATCACTCTATCCTTGCCTTGTCTCATTTTATTCCTAATATGACTTTTAAATCATATAACGGTGTTTACCTCATAAGTTTAGGAATTATAATATCTGGTCATGTCGAGCCTGAGGATTTATGTGAATTAGGCAAACCGGCTTCAATTTTCCATGAATTATGACTTGCCAACACTTTTAATATCTAAGTACTCTCCTTTTCCTTACTATGTTTACTTATGCAAGTTTCTCATCTATCAAAATGCTACATTTGTTTTTCTTCATAAGTACTGAGTACTCATGTAAGGTTAAACCTCATTTCCTCATTTGAAATTGCTAAACTTCCTCCTCTGGACTTTCCGGTGATGAACTACTGGGAGAAGAGTCAGGATGAATAAGCAAAGAGGTTATTACATAGTTCTTTTACAAGGGTGTGCCTAAAACATGAGCAACTAATCCAGGGAAGGAGGGCTCGGATGGCTTAATGGTGTGTGTTAAAAACATTGGTCTCCGAATTTCCCACAATGCCCAGTTTGCCTAATTCAAATGTTTTTGAGATGAGAACCTTGTACATCACTGCAGGATTATTTAAACTGCAGTTATTGCTACCTTACAGACCCTTGAAGGTATTCTTTGTATTATTTCTTTCAACTATCTTAACATGGTTACATTATAAGCTGGTCCTAGTTATGCTATATAATGAATATTATTTAATATACAAAGGTGATGCTCTGGTTTCTCTTCAGACCGCATAAATCTTTCGCCTTTTACTAATATACAGAGGTGAGCAAAAGTATACTCATAGGTATTCATATGGAAAACAATACAATAATAATAATACAAGAATAAACTCTATTCCATGTACTCACAACTGTAAACCTACTTTTGCCCACTCCTGTATATTATAAATACAGGGTGCCCCCCAAAATGTATACACACTTTTAACAGCTGATTCTGTTACATTTTGAAAATGAAATGTATTTTAATAAACATTACCTTTATAATTATTCCAAGTGTGAATACATTTTTTGGGGGACACCCTGTATGTAGTTTAGTGGTTCTCAACTCTGGATGCACATTAGAATCATCTGGGGAACTTAAAAACACATACAGAAGAGACGAGGCCCCTCACCAGTCCAATAAAATCAGAGTATTTTGGAGTAGATCTTGGGGATTAATGTTCTTTTAAAAGCTCTCATGATGATCCTAGTGCACAGCCAGAGTGAAAAACTAGTGGTTTAAAGGAATAAGCATATGCTATTTGTTGTGATCTATACTTTTTGGAGAATATTTTTCTGTTAATTTTTAGTGATTTGAAAGTAGATGTGCTTTTGCAAGGAAATTTTTTTAAAAAATATATTTTATTGATTTTTTACAGAGAGGAAGGAAGAGGAATAGAGAGTTAGAAACATCGATAAGGGAGAGACATTGATCAGCTACCTCTTGCACACCCCCTACTGGGGATATGCCCCCAACCAAGGTACATGCCCTTGACCGGAATTGAACCTGGGACCTTTCAGTCCGCAGACCGACGCTCTATCCACTGAGCCAAACCGGTTTCAGCTGCAAGGAAATTTGATTTTCTTAGCAGGATTTCTTGTCAAGGAGTTTCTTATCTTAGCTGAAACCTTTTAAGTGTACTTTGGAAAAAGTCTCTCATTATCTTTAAAATCTTGAAAAAAAAAAAAACTTCTCAAAGTATTGACACATTGCATTCCAGAAGTTTTGAGTCATGTGCAGTGTGAAAAGAAACTCACTGAAATTTTCCCGAGATGTCTACAAAATCTACTGGAAAATCGTTTTTCAGTAATTATCCATTTTCCCATTGTAAACGTGGTACAAGAAATTTAATTCATTCTCTTTACCATTTTCTAAGATTTGAGTTTAGTCTGTGCCACTTTTTTCCCATGTATGATTACTGGCCAAGTATCTTAACCTTATTTAAACTCAATTGTTTTATCATTACAATGGACCTATAATACCTTACATAGTGTGGATGAAATAGAAATAAGAACTCCAAAAATTGTGAAGTGCTATTGAGTAGCAATCTGATTGAATCATGTTATTCTCCTAAGAGACCAAGTGATTATGTTTATTATTATTATTTTTTAATGCTCACTCCAGGATATTTTTCCCATTGACTTTTAGAGAGAGTGGAAGGGAGAGAGGAGCGGGATAGGAAGAGAGAGAAAAACATCAATGTGAAAGAGACACATGTATTGGTGGCCTCCCCCATGTGGCCCTGGTCAGGTTTCGGGGGATTGAACCTGCAACTAAGGTATGTGCCCTTGACCCGGAATCCAATCTGTGACCTTGTAGTCCATGGGCGTACGCTCTAACCACTGGGCAAACCAGGCAGGGCAGGAAGCTTCTCTTTTTAATCAGTGGGAAATGTGTCTGACAACCCAATACACATTGAAAAGTATGTAGAGCAAGTATAAAAAACACTTCTCCCCTTTCTTTGTCCTGCCCCCAGAAGATCCATGCAACTTCTTCCTATCAAGAGGGAAGAGAGTTCTCAGTAGAAACCTAAATTCTCAATGAAACCTACGCTTTGTCTCTCTAAATGTTTCCTACCTCCAGCTCTAGTGCAAGGGTCCAGCTCACCAATTATCTTTATTTTTTTTATCTTATTTTTTCCTTTTTAACCAGAAATACAAACTGAAATTTGCTGTGAGTTCTAGGGTATTTTGCAAATGTTTTGTCTAAATATTGGAACTTGTCATAACATAATATTTAACATCTAAAACACCATTCATGTGTGAGGAAAATGAGTTAAGTTAAAGCAATTAATTTAGAAGAAATTAGGAAAATAGATATTTCTCCTTAATCAATAGTGATAATGATCAATATTGTATTTACCAGTGTTTAAGTCCTCTAACTTTAGAGTTGGAAGGAATAGCGTAAAATTTTAGAAGAAACACGGTACTCAGTTAACGTACATGTTAAACGTATTGTGTTAAGAATCCTTATATCCTTCAATAAATATGGCTTTCAAACAGAAAAGTACACAGATCGTAAGTGAAACACCCATGCGCCTCGCACTCCGAGCAGGAAAGAGAACGCTAATAAGCTCCCAAGGTCCCACTCAGGCTCCTTTCACGCTGTCACTCATCTAGCACCATAGAGTCATCTTGCCTTTTTTGAAACTTGTGTATAAATTAAATCAAACAGTTTATGATATTTTTTGGGAGAGGATAGGATCTGGGCTTCTTTTGCTCAGTTATTTATGTTGTATGTTATAGCAAATCAATTCATATCTATATCTATCTATGTATCTATCTATCTATCTATCTATCATATATGCCTGTTCTTGCTTCAGTACCAGGCTGTTTTGATTACAATGAATTTGCAGTATAATTTGATATCAGGTATATTGTGATCCCTCCTACTTCGTTCTTCTTTTTCAAGATTGTTGCAGCTATTGAGGTCCTTCTTGGTTTCAAAAAGGACATACAGATGGCCAAGTGACACATGAAACAAATGCTCAAAGTCACTGATCATCCGGGAGATGCAAATTAAAAGGACAATGAGGTATCACCTCACATTTGCCAGAATGGCTACTATCAATAAATCAACAAGTGCTGAGGAGAATGTGGGGAAAAGAGAACCCTAGAACACTGCTGGTGGGAATGCAACCTGGTGCAGCCACTGTGGAAAACAGAATAGAGTTTCCTCAAAAAATTAAAAATGGAACTCCCATTGACCCAGTGATGCCACTTCTAGGAATATATCCTAAGAATCCTAAAACACCAATCAGAAAGGATATATGCACCCCTATGTTCATAGTTGCACAATTTACAACAGCTAAGATCTTAAGACAGCCCACATACCCATCAGTAGATGAGTGGATAAAACAGCTGTGGTACATTTACACCATGGAATACGCTGCTATAAAGAAGAAGGATGTCTTACCCTTTGAGACAGCATAGAAAGACCTGGAGAATAAGCTAAATAAGCTAGTCAGAGAAAGACAAGTATCTTATGATCTCACTTATATGTAATGAACTGATGAACAATATAGATCCAGAGACATTGAAACATATAACAGACAGGGAAGGAGTGGGGGTGGGAAGAGATTAAGCAAAGAATTTATATGCATATATGCATAACCCATGGATAGACAATAGTGTGGTAAAGGTCTGGGGAGGGAGTAAGGGCTGGGGGAGGGGTTCGATGGGGGAGGAAAGGGCACATCTGTAATACTTTCAACAATAAAGATAAATTTAAAAAATAAAGATAAATTTAAGAAAAAAGAATAGCAACAAATTATGTATATAATTAACAAGTTAATAGGTCAGAGAACTGAAATAATAAAACTGCAATTAAACCAGAAGGGAAGGACAGAGTAAAATTACTGAGTTACATAGAAAATAAATAGTAATGATGGATATAAACCTGGATATATCAGTGATTACATTAAGTGTAAATAGATTACATACTTTAAAGGATACTACTTTAAGACATAGCTTAAATATAAGGATACAAGAAGAGTAATAATAAAAGGATAGAAAAAGTTATATGTCAGCACTAACAGAAAAAAAGAAAAGAAAAAAAAAAAAGCTGATGTAGCTATACCGATATCAGAAAAAATAGCCTTTACAGTAAAAAGACTTTTTAAAGTTAAAGGCTATTTTATAATGAACGAAAGGGTTGACTAGTCCAGCTCCTGGTTAAAAACCTTGATTTTTTTTTTTTTAAGCCCAACCATATGCAGTTACAAAAGCTTTACTTGGCAGGCCTCATGGGGGAAAGCTGCCTTCCGCAAACAGACTTGGTGCATAGCCTTTGCCCTTCAGGCCCTAAAGGGAGTTGCAGTCCGGCCCCCCCCCTGGTTGACCATAAAATTATACATAATTCCCGGCCCAGAGGGTTTTTATCAGGAACCTGAAGTAGAGATCTTCCTTAGGTGTCTCTGTGGAAATCACCTCAGCAGGAAAAGGAGGGAAACCTTGAAGATACTTTTTCTCCCCTTTGACTCAGTACTCTGTACTTTTCCATGCTTAGCTCTTCTCCCTCCTCCTTCCCTGAGCCCTTGGGTCTGCAGTGCTGCAAAAGCCTTTTGTTGGAGGCCCCTGAGCAGTGAGAGATCCCCATCTCTCTGCTGATCTGCCTGACCCATCCGTTTCATGGGGCAAACAGACTGGGAAGTGGTGTTTTCTCTGGTTTAAACCTTTTTCTTTACTATCGCAGTAAGTGTTAAAAGGCTTGACTGTTACCTGATTTTATTAGCTTTTTGATGTAATCTGCTCCTGTGACAGCTCTGCTGAGTTCCTGGCAGGTAAATCCACCAGGACGCTATAACAGTTCTACATTTCTATATCCCTAATGAATGACATACATAAAGCAAAAGCTAATAGTGCTTAAAATGGATTGTATAACATACATGCAGAAAAATATACAGGAAAAGAGTGTACAGCTCAATCAGCTATTACAAAGTGAGCAAATCAGTATACCCAACACATACAACATGCCAGCACCTCAGAGGGCTCCTGATATACTTTACTCCTTTCCTCTTCCCTAAAGGTCACTACTATTCTGACTTCTCATTCAATAGATTAGCTTTGCCTGTTCCTAAACTTTATATAATGAAGTCATCAGTATGTCTTCTTTGTACTTGGCTTTTCACTAATATTATATACTAGAAGCCCAATGCACAAAATTCATTCCTGGGGGCTGGTGTCCTTCAGCCCAGCCTGCTCCCTTTCCAATCTGGGATCCCTCTCACAATCCAGGACTGCTGGCTCCCAACTGCTCACCTGCCTGCCTTCTTGGTTGTCCCTAACCGCTTCTGTCTGCCAGCCTGATCACCCTCTAACAACTTCCCTGCCAGCCTGATTGATGTCTTAAATGCTCCCCTGCCAGCCCGTTTGTCCCTAACTGCCCTTCCCTGTGGGCCTGTTCACCCTTAACTGCCCTCCCCTGCAGGCCTGGGTCCCCCTCCACTGCCCTTCCCTGCAGGCCTAGTCACCTCCAACTTCCATCCTCTGCTTGTCTGGTCACCCCTAACTGCCCTCTCCTGCTGGCCTGATCACCCACAACGGCCCTCCCTTGCAGGCCTGGTCCCTGCCAACTGCCTTCCCCGGCTGGCCATCTTGTGGTGGCCATCTGGTGTCCACATGGGGGCAGGATCTTTGACCATGTGGGGATAGTCATCTTGTGTGTTGGAGTGATGGTCAATCTGCATATTACTCTTTTATTAGTTAGGATAGAGGCCTGGTGCATGGGTGGAGGCCAGCTGGTTTGCCCTGAAGGGTGTCCTGGATCAGGGTAGGTGTTCCCTTGGGGAATGGGGTAGCCTGAGCAAAGGTCCTGTGGTGGTTTTCAGGCTGGCTATGCCCCCGGGCAACCCAAGCTGAGGCCCTGGTATCTGGGATTTATTTCTCTTCTACAATTAAAACTTTGTAGCCTGGAATGGAACCAAGCCTCCTGCTTGCACAGCCATTGAAACTGTTGCCTTAAGCGGAGACCTCCATTGGCTAGGGTGTGGGGAAAGCTTGGCTTCCTCCATTGCCAGGAGTAACCCAAGCCTCCCTTCTGTTCTCTCTGTGGCTGTAGCCATCTTGGTTGGGCTAATTTGCATACTCGCTCGGATTGACTGATGGGCGTGGCTGGTGGGGGTAGCAGAAGTACAATCAATTTGCATATTGCTCTTTTATTGGATATACTAGAGGCCCGGTGCATGAAATTCGTGCATGTGGGGGGGAGGTGTGAGTGTCCCTCAACCCAGCCTGCACCCACTTCAATCTGGGACCCCTTGAAGGATGTCCGACTGCTTGTTTAGGCCTGATCCCACTGCCTAAATGGGCAGTCAGACATCCCTCTCATAATCTAGGACTGCTGGCTTCAAACCATTCGCCTGCCTGCCTGCCTGATTGCCCCTAACTACTTCTGCCTGCCAGCCTGATCACTCCCTAACCACTCCCCTGCTGGCCCAATTGCCCCTAACTGCCCTTCCCTGCCGGCCTGGTCACCCCTAACTGCCCTCCCCTGCCAGCCCGGTCACCCCTAACTACCCTCTCCTGCAGGCCTGATTGCCCCCAACTGCCCTCCTTTGCAGGCCTGGTCTTTCCCAACTGCCCTTCCCTGCCAGCAATCTTGTGGTGACCATCTTGTATCTACATGGTGGTAGCCATCTTTGACCACATGGTGGTGGCCATCTTGGGTGTTGGAGTGACAGTCAATTTGCATATTACTCTTTTATTAGATAGGATACTAGAGGCCCAGGGCACAAAATTCATGCATGGGGTACGGGGTCTCTCAGCCGGCCTGTACCCTCCAATCCAGGACCCCTTGGGGGATGTCCAACTGCCCGGATTGGGCCTAAACTGGCGGTTGGACATTCCTCTTGTAATCTGGAACCACTCCTCCTAACCGCTTCAGCTTGCCTGCCTGACCACCCCTATCCACCTCTGTCAGCCTGCCTGATCTCGTCCCTGCTTGCTCCCTGTGCTGGAGAGCTTGATGGCCTCTAACCGCCTCTGCTTCCACCCTCACCACTGTGGCTTTGACCGGAAAGATGTCAGACATTCGGAAAATATCTGATCAAACCGGTCTAATTAGCATATTACCCTTTTATTAGTATAGATTTGTTAGATATGTTCTTAAATATCTCCTGCTAAGTATTAACTTGTTATTATCTTTCAGGTATTTTAGAGAATAATTATGAGAGCTTACATATATTAAATGTTGAAAGAAATGGAAATATAATCTATACCTATAAGGTATGTCTCTCTTTTTCATTGTGGTAAAATATATATAGCATAAAATTTAGTATTAACCATTTGTAGTCTCTTTTAAAAAATTTATGCTCTATTTTATTGAGTGTAACATATATTTCTTATTGACATTTAATCTTTAATATAGTATCACTTTTTTATTTTTGAAGATTCAATGGGATGATTTGAATTCAGTCTAAATTTTTTTAAATAAAACAAAACTGTGCATAATGTCTGATATAGTACTCAGCTTTTTTAATAAATGAGAAGTTCCATTTTCTAGAGAAAAAGTGCCCAGTAGAAGATGCTTAATCCCAATTAATATGTTATATTTTTATCTTTGAGGAAATATAAAATATGATTATTCTATATCATCTGTTCAAACTTAGATATGCTCAGACTTTTGAGGCATTATTATTTAACAATGTATTTTCTGTCATTTAAAAAAATATATATTTTATTGATTTTTTACAGAGAGGAAAGGAGAAGGATAGAGAGTTAGAAACATTGATGAGAAAAAAAACATCAATCAGTTGCCTCCTGCACACTCCCTACTGGGGATGTGCCCGCAAGCAAGTTACGTGCCCTTGACTAGAATTGAACCTGGGACCCTTGAGCCCAGAGGCGAACGCTCTATCCACTGATCCAAACGGGTTTAGAGCTGTTTTTCTTTTTTTAAATCTTCACTTGAGGACATACTTAGAGAGAGTAAGGGATAGAGAGAGAAAAAGAGAGGAGCGGGGAGAGAAACATCGATCAGTTGACTTCTGTACATGTCCCAACAAGGGATTGAACCTGCAGCACAGATATGTGCCCTGCCTGGGAATCAAACAGGCAAACTTTTGGTGTACAAGACATTGCTCAACCAATTGAACCACTCCAGCAGAGCAATAATGCATTTTCAATGTTAAGTGTTTTGGAAAGAAAAAAAATTTAAAAAAATATTTTTATTGATTTCAGAGAGGAAGAAAGAAGGTGAGATAGAAACATCAATGCTGAGAGAATCCTTGATTGGCTGCCTACTGCATGCCCCACACTGGGGATGTAGCCCACAACCTGGGCATGTGCCCTGTCTGGGAATCAATCTTGTGACCTCTTGGTTCCTGAGTTGACACTCAACCATTGAGCCACTCCTGGCTAGGCTAACGAAAGAAAATTTAACTTTATTATAGTAGAGAAATATGAAAGAATAATTTCAGTGACCAGTTGCTTTGCACAGTTGTATCACTGTACTTTTTTTTGCTTAAAAAGTTATTATTTCAAGTTGTGTCTGAAAGTATGATGCCTTTAAGAAAACATATGATTAAAAATGTTTTACTTATAAGAATATCATAGCCTTGATATAGCAACTCCCAATATTCATTATATATATTCTCTTAAATAGATAGAAGTACAAAGAGATTCACCCCTTTGCCATGCTCAGTCCTACTAGACAGTGTGCCCCAAACGCACTGGGCTGTGCCCTCTCAATCCATTTTTACCCTGGGAGCCCAGGCAAGGAGCTGAAAGAGGTTCTGTCCCTTTCTGACGAGCACAGCATGCTGTCTTTAGAGTGCTATTGCCAATGTTGATTGCCTTATTGCAGGTTTGTTTTAAAACTTGTTACATCCTAAATTTCTAAACAATGACATTTACTAAACACCTAGTTCCTTTTTTTTAGGATGATAAGGAAAGTGTCGTCTTTGGATTATATGATTGCCAAACCAGACAAAATGAGGTAAAAAAATCACCGTTGATTATGAATTACTCATTTGTTACTTTACTGCTTTTAGAGTTTTCCTTCTTTTTGCCGCCTTTTTCTAGATTCACATTCTCATTTCATTTTCTAAAAATTTAGTTTCTATTTCTTTGCCTTTCTTCTCTTCTCCCTTTTACACTCTCTTAGCACCATTTCTCCCCCCCCCCCCTCTCTCTCTCTCTCAAGTCCTTTAGACCAAAACATCAGCTGAACTCTCTTGGTCCTTTGAGATTTAAGCTAAATTGGCTCAAGCCAATTATCCAATATTCTGTAGGAATGTAGGGAGTCCAGTGTCTTTTCCATGATTTGTGTGCCCTAAAAGCTCAGGATCTCTAGCTCTGAGTTCTGCTTCTGTTTAACCTTCACTTATCTTGCTTTTCACAAGTCCAGGTATAGAACCTAGTCTGCTTTTCTCAAATTTTCCCCAAGCCACCCACATAAGGCATTAGATAATGTGATATGCTTATCTATTTTGGGGGGGCAAATGGGAGGAAGTCATTTTGTCCCTGTATAAAAACAATTTACAACTATTAAGGGATTAAGAAATCTAAAAACGTGCACTGGCACAAAAGCTTCCCCAAAACATTGCAGCATGAAACAAAACAAGTTGCCAGGGTAATACATTGCATTTATGTTTTAAAAAATTGCAAGAAAACTATGCTACACATGTGCATAAATATATGTTAAAAACTCATTTTAAAAACTCCAGAAGGCTAAAGAGCAAATTACCAACCATCATGTTTCATTTTAGATTAGAGTTAGGATTGAATGAGCATAATGGAGAGCTTTGACTTTTTATTTGGTAGTGTTCGCATGTTTTAAATATGGAGATTTTGCTCATGCTATTTTATAATTAAAAGGATAAAACAATAAACATTAAGTGTATACATCCATGATTCTTCTTTGCAAATTAGAATTCCCAATTAGAGCAAGAGTCAAAGGAAGCCAAACATTTGCACATGAATTCAGAGCCTTCTTATTCGTAGTTCTTATTCAAAGTTCATTTTCTGTAATTCAGTATGTTCTAACTTCCCCCATTTTTTCTTTCTTTTCTTTTCTTTTTTTTTTTTTTTACCACCTTCTGGCCATAGGATTCTAGTGTGTTCTCAGGGATTTTTTTTGCCTATAGGTACTAATTACTTTCTTAATACTTCTACTATTTATTGTTTCCCTTAACTCATTCTCCTCTGACATCTAAGACTCTTATCTTCTTTATCCTCTGAGTGCACTTTATAAGTTTGCCCAATATAAGTAATTATCTCCAGTGCCTCAATCTGTGCCTCACATCCTTCTTCTGAGTGACCATTTTCATTTTTTTTAATATTCAAGGAAATGGAACAAATGTTTGCAAAATTTCAAACAGCAGCAAGACAGTAAAAATAAAGATTAAATAAAGATAGATTACTTTGCCAATGCATTAAATACAAAAGTCCTATAAGAGCTGTACTTGTGACAGTTTCTTTGACATTGCTAGTTATGTCATGTTATATGATTTGATTAAAACCTTACTTGCCTCAATAATTTTAATAACTAACATCTGAATGCTTATGTATGGCAAATATTGTATTGAGTGCTTCATATTGATGATCCCCCTCGATTCTTCTAACAATTTCATAAGATAGGTATTATGATTCCTATTTTACTGATGGACAGATAGAAAGGTTGAGTGACTTGTCCAAAGCCATACAGCTAGCAAGTGACAGAGTCAGGATTAAAACCTGGGTCTAGTGTGACTCCAAGGTCTGTGCTCCGAACTGCTAAGTTTCAGTGCCAAACATGGCCACAATAGCACACTTTTTCTTTTCTTAAAAAATAATCAGAAATTCCTCAGTATGAATAAACTGGTTCATTGAGGGTTCTTTAGTAAAACGCTTGCCACAATCATACTTGGTAGACAGCTAAATGGGAATCTGTATATAAAACCTTCAATTAAAAAATGCTTTACTTTAATAGCATCTCTACACGTTCGAGAAAGATTTGCAAGTTGTCAGTTGCTCTGTCAACAGTGAGAGAACTTTGCTTGGTAAGTTGAACTCTTTTAATGCTATATATAAAAAACTAAATTATATATATTTTTTAGTTTCAAAGTATTGAATGTTTACAGTATTTGATTAGTGTATTACAATGATTTTCTGTGAAGAGAAGCTCTTAGTGGATTAGATGTGAAATAAAGAATCTATTGAGTCTACCTACAAAAAAGATTACTTGGTATTTCTCCTTAATCATCCTTGACAGATGCTTTGAGCCCTCACTTAATTCACATAGCAAACAGTAAACTTTAACAAGCCACTGCATGAATCATTTGCTAATGACTTACTATTTTTCTTTTTCCATTAGCTGCAAGTTTAGTTCATTCTACCAAAGAAGGAAGTAAGAATGAGTTTCAACCAGGTAATGAAATTATACTTTTTAGTGCTTACTGATAGATGAAGATTTATTGAATGACTTAGTCAAATTTCAGGCATCTTTATAAGTAGCTTTATCTCAGAATGAAAAGGTAAAGGTCATGTCAAGCATGTAAAAGAGTTTAAATTTTTTTCAAGTTAACAAGTAAGTACAGAAAATATTATAACAGTAAATGGCAGAAGTATAAAAAGGCAATTAGCACCTGTACTGTAAACATTGAGAACATATTAGAACCCCGTGGTTAGAAGCTGATGTAAAGGATTGGTAAAAGTTTGGTATTTCTTTAACAATATCATTTTTTAAAATTATTTGGTTAACTATTGACCAATACATAATGAAATATGAGTAGTCAATCAATTCTAAATGTAAAATCAATTCTACTCATTTGCCAAGGCCCACTTCATAGTTTATTATCTATGTGATGTTCCCTGCCCAGCCTGGATATTTAACATTTTATAATATCCATCTCTCTGCTCAGAATCCAATAAATATTGAGTGCCTGCAGTGGGTCAGGCACTATGCATTCTGCTAAGTATATAATGGTTTGCAAAGAGGTATGGCAATTGCCCTAAAGGTGAGTTACAGGGCTGCCCCACTGAGCATGTGCCCCATCTTTGAAGGAAGCCCAGTGGGATCAGCTTTTCAGTTTATCAAGAGAAGTATGGTCCTGGCTGGGTGGCTCAGTTGTTTGAAGCATCATCCCATATACCAAAAGGTTGTGGGTTCGATCCCTGGTCAGGGCCCATATCTGGGTTTTGGGTTCAATCCCTGGTTGGGGCATGTGTGGAGGCAACCAATTGATGTTTGTTTCTCTTTCCTTTCTCTAAAAGTCAATTAAAACATATCCTCAGGTGAGGATTTTCTTAAGGACATTGATGCAAAACTTTTATTTTTAAAAGTTGGCTCAAATATTTTTAAAAATTCTCCTTGGGCAATGATAATCACCTGTGGCTGAATCTATCCTATGGACTCCTGTTTTTCAACCTCTGGCCTAGTGGATCTCATTTCGATCTCTTGCTATTCCACTCCTGCAGTGTGTTTGTTCCATCTGCTCTGTCTGTTTGGCACTTAAACTCCTTCTTTTGTTAGCATAGTTCCCACTCGGAAGTATTCACCTGCAGTTGCATGTAATGGGAAAACCTTTTACCTACTTTCCACAGGAGCTTCTGAGGCACTCCTGGGCTCCCACAGAGTGAGCTTAGAGAGAGTCAAGTCTGGGTAGGACTTTCTCAGGGACTTCAGCAGAAGAGTTTCTGGGAGATGTTGGTGATAGGATGCAATTCCTGAAATCTCATGTATATTACTCACCCAACTTTCCCTCCTGCCATGTTACACTGAGAACCACAGCAGTCCTCTTGCCCCTTCTGTGCCCTGTTCTGCTCTTAGCATTCTCTGCTCTTCTTAGAATCAGGTGCAATGCTCACTTCAGAGGTAATGGAACTGGCTGAGCTAAATGAAATAGGATCTAAGATATTGGTGTCCTGACCTTTAAAACAAGGGTATGAACAAAATCTGGTTAACTATTGATCCTGATTTCATGGGATAATACATCCCCTTATAGGCCTAGTCGCTTGTATTCTTCCCAATCACAAGGCTGGATTAGGTTCTTGCACCTCTTAGTTATTTTCTATTTTGTGAGAATATTTTTCCCATTGATTTTTAGAGAGAGTGGAAGTAAGTGAGGAGGAGGGGGAAAAAGAAGGAGAGAGAGAGAGAGAGAGAGAGAGAGAGAGAGAGAGAGAGAGAGAGAGAGAGAGAGAGAGATGTGGGAACCTCTTTCCACGTCCCACGTGGTGGTTCAGGGTTCCCGGTTCAGGGTTCGGGTTCTGAAGGAGGCCACACGCAAATGAAATAAGAGACTAGAAAACATTAATTTGGCGATATTGGGGGGCCAGGTGGGAGCCTTCCTCTAGTGGAAAGGACTGCCACTTGCTCTGGCCTTTTTCTCCCTTTTATTAAGGCTTTGGGACACACCCTTAGCATTTAGGCAGGAAATAACAAAAACAGAAATTAACATGAAACAATCAGGTAGAGGTTGCTTCAGCCAACAGTTTCAACTAAACAGTGAATAATTAGCTCTGACTTTTCAGAGCAGTTAAGGTTGACCAGCCTTCTGGCCTCCTGTTTATATCCATTTAGTAAGAACAATTTTGGTTTCCGACAGAGAGAGAGAGAGAGACATTGATGAGAGAGAGACATTGATGAAAGAGAGACATTGATTGGTTGCCTCCTGCATGCACTCCTAATAGAGCTAGCAAACCCAAAACCCAGGTATGTGCCCTTCACTGGGAATGGAACCTGCAAACCTTCCATCTTCAGCTGAGCTCTAACACTGAGAAAAACTGGCCAGGACTATTTGACTTTTTACTTAGCATAATACCCTCAAAGTTCATCCCTATTGTAGCTTTTGGTCCTGCTGTTTCTACTTCCTGTGTGTCCATATCCTGTGGCCCTGTCTTTCTCTTCAGCGATGCGCTTCCAGTCTCCACTGATAGCTGATTCTGTAAATTCTCAAGAAAATTTTAGACATTGCATGGAACCATGGAATTTTTATGGTTGAAAGTAATTGTAGAAATAATCTGGTTCAGTAGTTCTTTATTTTATTTTTTAAATAATAAGGTGGGAAGGCCTAGAAATCTTTGTGACTTGCTGACAAGTATATATTAGGTTAGTGGCAAAGCTTACACTAGAACTGATGTCTCCAGAGTGCTTCCTGGTACACTGTGAAAACACATGATATGTTATTGAGAGAAATTCCCTTTGGCACAATTATTCTTATCATTATGCTAATTATATTAGTTAGGAGTTTCTTTGCTGCTCTAAAGAAGGGAAATATTAGAATAGGAAAATGGCTTCTGTATTTGAAAATCCTCCTGTTTTTCAGGCAAGTTAATTTAGTTGGTAGCTGGTTAACTCACTTGGGTACAATTCACTGCCAAAAAGGGCAAACATAAAATGATTCCTTTTTTCTACTGAGAAGATTTCCCTGCCTTTCTCCCAAAAACTCCCTCCCCCTAAAAAAAAAAAAATATGTAAGCTTTTAGGGCAAGAAATAAAATAATCAGATGCCAGCTCTACTACTTGATATGTTAATATAGTTATATCAAATTAAAAGAACATCTTATATAATAAAAGGCTAATATGCAATTGACCCTAATGGCAAATGACCAGGAATGACCAGCGGCTAGGACGTGCACTGACCACCAGGAGACAGATGCAGGAGCTGCTGCCTGGTGGTCAGTGGGCTCCCACAGGGGGCGCTCCGCTCAGCCACAAGCCAGGCTGACGGCTGCGAGTGCAGCGGCAGTGGTGGGAACCTCTCCTGCCTCCTAGCAGCGCAGTTGGAGCAGGTCTAAACTGGCAGGTGGACATCCCCCCAGGGCTCCTGGGCTGCGAGAGGGAGCAGGTGGGCTGAGGGACCCCTGAGTGCATGGATTTTCACGCACCGGGCCTCTAGTAAAATAATAACAATACGGGAATTTTGGACTGGAACATGTGGTTTTCCCTTGGGCAAGATGGCTTCCCCAGATTCTTTGTCTGTTGGAGTCAAAGAACCATTGATGGCAGATGATATAGCAAAGGTAGAAATTTACTGAAGAACAAGTACAGACTCCCATGTGGGAAGGGGGAAAGAATCCCACCGAGTTCCTTTTTCCCCAGTTTATAAAGGCTGCAGTTTTTGTGTCTCAATATCCCCTCTGATTGGCCACTATTCCCCTTTGATTTGGTCACTATAGCAACTCCTGAGCTCAAAAGTCAAACCTCACATGGGACACGTGAGGCCCTTCTTCTTTATTTTGTAAATATGGACTTCTGGCTACTCCCAGTTCCCCTATCTCATGGAAATATAACTTCTATTGCTTCCAACTTCCTTGTCTTACGAAAATGGAACTGCTGCCTCTCCCAATTCCCTTGTCTTATGGAAATGTAACCTCCTCTGTAGCTCTGTAGCCCTGTGTTTCTTCCATGGACTCCTTTAATTATAAAACGTCCCTAAACCTGCCTATTTCACCCCTAAAAATTCCCACTTCAATAAGGAAAATTGCTTTTTCTTCTAATGTTCACCTTTAAAAAAATAATTTTTTACTTTTCAATTATAATTGTCTTCATTCTAACATTTCACAGAACATTTCTATTCTCTTTTTATCACAAGTATCTTTGATACCACGTTCTTTCTTATTCCTAGAATCATTTTTTTGTGTGTGTCATCAGGCAAATTCCTAAAGCACTTCACCTTTATTTCTATCCCATTTATTAGAAATACAGTCCTTTTTAATAGCTGTATGATCCTGGATTTTTATTTGAAGCTACAAGTACCCATGGACCAAACAACATTTGATTTTCTTGTGCTATCCCCAAACTGCACATTGTCATTCAAAATGAGGTCATTGAAAAGTTCCAGAGAACAGAAGCCTTTATGAGAACTCAAATATAAGGCAACTTCTTTTGAAGTTTAATCTTGAAGGAGGGGAGCTTTTGGCCTATATTTGGATATTTGCGATAATCCCATTATAGCCTATATCCAAGGACTTCCTCCTAGCTGCTATCTTTGTTGGCTTTTGCTTGGATGTGACACTGAGGAAATAAGTGGGTATTTATCAGAGCAGCTCCGCCCATGCCTGAGGGAAGCCAAGTTCCTGTTTTACTGATGGGTGCTGTCAGCTGAAACATATTCATGCATCAGGAGTATCTTCATGTTTCCACACACAAACCACATCTGCCACCATGCTGCAGAACTGGAGTGACACTGAAGCAAACTGTCTTATTTAGGCTTAGAAGCTGTGAGGGCCTGTGAAGCTGCGCTAAAAGTGGCCGAGGAATGGGAGGAACTGGCTCCTTGCCACTTCTCCTTGATGAAGTTTTCTGGATCTGTTTGGGGTTCTAAGAAATGTCACAGTAAACTTTAAGAAAATAACTTTTCTTTGTGTAATACAATAGGCAACACATGTACATTTTCCGAGTTCAGACCTACGTGGAGAAAGTAACGTGTGATTTTCTGGTCTTTGTTTCTAAAAGCCTCCTTTACTTTGTAGGATCAAAGTGCTTAACTCTGCTAGTTGAAATCCACCCCGTTAACAATGTGAAGGTTCTAAAAGCAGTGGATAGCTGTGTTTGGGTTCAGGTGAGTGAGCTTGTCATTTAACACTTATCTCATTAATCAAAAGGCCTGAACCTAGAGGCAATGGTGTTTACCAAGTGCTTTCACATACATTATTACATCTTATCCTCAAAGCATTCTGATAAATGGAATGGCAGGAATTATCAGCTCTTCCCTTTCCAAACATGGGAATCTTTAAAACCCTGGTTCCTCTGTGTCTATTAGATCATGTTTTGTCTGATAGTAAGGTAATGTTTTATGTAACAAAATATTAAATATAAAAACATACTTAAGGTAAATTTAAAGTAGTTTATTTAATGTATTCATAGAGTTGACAGGTCAAATATCCACGATTAAATGACTTAACCCCATAATCCATCAATTCTGTGAAGTAGACGTGGAAGCACTGTGTGAACAATGCAGGGGGACTAGATAGAGGCAGCCCTCCTTGTTTGCTTGCTCATTCTGAATTTAAAAATTTTGCTAAAATTTATTTGTAACCCCCAAACAGTACTTATGGTCTTTTCACAGTCATTTGCAGAATTGTTCAAATGGTGAAAGATTTGTTCCTCAGTGCACACATTTCTAGTGCTCAGGTTTGGACCTGGAGAATTTCCCTGCAGCAAGAGGTGGATCTTCTAGATAGTTCCAGTGGATAATTAGACCCCCATCTATACCCCTATCGTGCGAAGTTCCCATTGATGAATATGACCAATCAAAGCTCCATAACAGGGAAGATAAATATTTCCTTAACGTCTCTATGGCTTCTTACTCACAATGCCATAAATAAATAAATAAATAAATAAATAAATAAATAAGTAATAAATAAATAAATAAGTAAACAAACAAACAAAATACCCCAAACCTTGCGGGTTTTTGCAGAGCTGTGTCTGAAGCCTGTTGATTTATATTCTGACTTCTAGGCCTTGCTCTAGGGTTGCTTCATAAAAGAAAGAAAAACAATGAACACCCAAGTGGAGACTTTCAAAATCATGTTCTCACTGATTGCCACACATGGACCAGGAAGAGGTTTAGAACTCCATGGCACCTTCGTCCAGGTCACAGTCCTAAGCGAGCATGCCCCAGACACCTCTGTGGCCCCAGGGGAGGCCATGTCATCTTCTTGTGTTGAGACACGGAGCATCTACTCTTCCGTTGTCCATGTGGTGTCACTCATCTGTGCTTCTCCTCTCCCCAGGACTCAAAGCACCTTGCTCCACGTGCCCCATTTCACAAACCAGGAGCTAATTAACTTCTGTATTATTTTTTTAGCTGAATTCTGCACTTGCTATCTATTTTATAATTTTCAAGTTATTGCTGTGAAGAATGTTATATAGTTAATGTTTTGTTTTCCAATTCTAAAAGGGAAACCAGGCTACAGATAATTTTAAAAATAGACCATTTCTATTTCTAACTTGTCATTGTGAAAAGTTAGGACACCGGGTAACATATTTTGACAAAAATATTCCTAGACTGTAGAGAGGCTGACAACTATATGATAGGGATGTTAAAGGTTGTGTTCTTTCAGTATGCTTTCAAGTTTGGAGGGGAAAAGTGAAATTCAATGGTGGATCTTCTCTAGTAAGCTTTCATGTTACAAGACAAACCTGCTGATTTGTAGTAAACCTTTTGATAATGAAAGAATCAAGCCACTGGAGTGTCATCCCATGAGCAGGGCTCCCTCATATCACAGTGGAGAGCGTCAGGCCATGGGTTCTTGGCTGCCTGCTTGTCACATACAGGAGAGCACTGAGGAGAAGGAGGAGGAGTGGGGTGTGTCCCTCCCCCCACTTTCCTTCCCAGGGGCAGTCGTTCTTTGAAGCTTGCAAGTCCTCCACCACATGCCACACACGGTGACTCACTGTCCTTTCTTGGAAAGTCCCTCGCTCTGTTGTGCTTTGTCTGTTAGATGTGGGATTTGAGGTTGTAATGGAGAGTACGTTTACTTAGCTCTCTAATTAAATACTAGGGTTTGGTTGCACAACCAATGTATTGATTGCTCTTATTTTGTGTCATGTGAAATAGAGCTTTCCGTACAAGTGTTAACATTGTTTCTGATTGACTTCAGAATCACATTTCCCAAATAGCAAGCCCCATCTCTAGAGATAGCTTACACTTTAGCCTTACCGTTTAAATGAGTTATGTTAGCCCTGCAGTCAATTTCCACCCTGGAAAACTGAGCTCCTGAAAGTGTTCCATTTCCCTGCTGGCTTCCATCTGTGATGTGTGCGTGCCTAAAGGTGTGACTCACCTACACTGTTCTGTGGTTCCCAGCCTCTTCCCTGGAATGTAACAATATAGTGATCAAATACAGCTTTCAAAATAGTTGTATAAGCAAGGTAGTTTTGCTCATGGTTTTGATTAAATTTTCTTTCTGCAGTTCCTCTACCCACATGTTGACAGTCATCCCTTTCCAGAGAACCATCTGTTACTGATTTCAGAAGAGAAATGTAAGTGCATCCTTAGGTGGTATATGGGACTTCATGAGTGGACTCTCCTATTGAAGTATGGGCCATGACTGAATCTTCTAGAGGTCCACTCCCCAGTGTTGAGGCCCTGCAGACCCTTAATGTCCATTTGAGACCTGGGACTCTTGTAGAAGGGCTGTTGCCCAACCGTCTGTCTCATACTTTTGTAACTAGAACTGGCAGAAGGTAAGTATGATGAATGAATCTCGGTTGCTTACTGAGAGAAAGGGATCATCTCCACCTTGACCCGAAATACTTAATTTTGTTCATATGAAGTTGCTCTCTATAAAGAAGGCTCCCTGGATATCTTGTATGAGTTTTCTATTTAATATTTTCACATATATTTGGAAACTACAAATAAACTCTAACAAATGAGCCCTTATTAGTTGCACATAAGACCAATGGTATAGGGGAACTCGGGAGCAGAAAGGTTTATGTGTGCATTGTTGATATTGAGGAGCAGGGTAAATATTGGATTTGAAACAGACTGTAAAAGGAGGTTGTGTTTTGAACCTTTATTGTGAGATTACTGTCTGTGATAATATTTTTCAGTCAGTTGTTTAATCTCCCTTATTTATAAAAAAATTATTTGCAGTGGTTAGGTGAAAAAGTAGTACTCACGTTTTTCATGAAGATTAAATTATCTTTCTATTGCTTCTTTGTTTAAAGATATTGAACAATTTCATATTCAAGTCATCCAAGAAGATGGAAATAGAGTGGTAAGTATATGAAATCCCTTTTGCTTCAGAACCTGCTTCCCCCACCCCTCAAGAATGACATTTCTAGACTGTTAAAGACAGGTTAACAGTGTGGCTCAGTTGGCTGAGTGTCGTCCTGTGCATGAAAGGTTGCTGCTCAGGGCACATACCCAGGTTGCGGGTTCCATTCCCTATATAATTGATGTTTCACTCTTTTTCCCTCTCTCTTCATCTCTCTAAAATCAATAAAAAAAAATTAAAAAATAAGCTAACATTATGGAAACAGCATTTTCTTTATTTGCTGTCTTTCAACTTACAGTGTTGCTATTGTAAAATGCGAACTAATACAAGATATATAAAGGGGCCCTAACTGGTTTGGCTTAGTGGATAGAGCATCAGCTGCTGACCAAAGGGTCCCAGGTTCAGTTCTGGTCAAGGGCATGTGTCTTGGTTGTAGGCTACTTCCCAGCCCCGCCACTGGTCAGGGCTCCTACAGGAGGCAACCAGTCGATGCGTTTCTTTCACGTTAATATTTCTATCTTTCCCTCTCACTTCCACTCTCCCTAAAAAGAAAAAGGAAAAAAAGGGGGGGGGAAATATCCTCTGGTGAGGATTAACAACAACAACAAAACCTAATATATATATGATTAAATGTTCTCTTTACCTCTATCTCAGCCTCCAATCTTGGTTACCTGAGATAACTTACAGTGACAGCCTTGTGTGACTTTTTCCACACTTTTTGCCTTGCTCAGGTGCATGTATACAAGGATTCAATTGTTTTTAGCAAGATAGAATTGTAACATATATATTAATTTGCTGCTTTTGTTTTTGCCTTTTATGTAATATATCATGGGTATCCCTACAGGTTACTAAATAACATAACTTTTTTCTAATTTTTTAATATACATACATACATAGATATACATACATACATATATAATAAGTGGGATCATAACATGTATGCTGGGGTTTTAAGTAGTTTTATTTTTTTGCTTATTTTCCACTTCTCCCTTGCCTTTTCACCTTTATTTTAGTTCACAACCTGGTATGTATCCTGTTGTCCTTTTCTCTAGACGTCTGTTGTCTCTCATCCTCACCCCCGACACATGTAGGGGTTTGTTTATTGTTCACTCCTTCCTCACTCAACTTTGTGAAATGACCTGTGGGTCACCTAGAATAGTTCCAACTCATTGTCATTAGAAGTACTTTACACAGTTTTCAACATTTCCCCAAAGATGTACATTTACTTGATTACCAACTTATTTGTTTGCATTAGAAATGGTCTCAAACATTTTTGTGTCTATAGCTTTCCATATTTGGTACACATATTTTGGGATTAAATCCTTAGGTATGGATAATTGGGTTGATGTTTTAATAAATTTTAATAGATTTTGCTAGATTGCTTTTTTAAAAATTATAATAATTTACAATTTTATAAGCAAAGTATAACAAAACCCTTTTCTCTATCCATACCATTAATAGGTATACTAGTATTTGTCTTTTTACACATAATTTCAATTCGTTGGGTGTAAGTTGATACTATTATTTTAGTCTGCATTTCTCTTGGTATTAGTGAGTTTGAGCATCTACTATGCTTATTGGCTATTTGAATTTTTCTAAACAAAATTGATCAGTTGTTTTTTTTTTTTCTTTGTCTATTTTTCTACTGAGTTGTCTCTTTTTTGACAATTTGTATGTGGTATTAATATCTTATTGTTATTGTCCTTCAATATTTAAATCAGCATCACAATAATGTTTGTTTGAAGATTTTAATTTTAAAGTTATGTGAAGAAAATTGAAATGGAAAACCACATTTATTAACATGTATCTACTATTGATTGCCTTATATCAAGAGGCCAGGCGAGAACATGACCATCTGTGGTTAGGAAAACTTGTGGCTAGAGCTCTGGGCTACCAGTGACGAGGTGGATGGGAGGGCAAGATCAGGGCCGGTGGTCAGAGAGGAAAGAACAAGGCAAGAGCCCAAAGCCTGTGATGAGAATTTAGAGGAGAGATGTAAATAAACAAGCAGGGTCAGAAGCTGGGAACGGGCATAGACAAAGGACTGGCTGGGTGGAAGACAGTTTGGGAGCCAAGAAGACACTGTAGAGACAGTGAGGGCAGCGGGGACTTGTCAGCAGCCCAGAAAGGCTTCTCCCTGTCCAGCAGGTGCAGCCTCAGCATCCCTTGGTCCATGTGTGCCCTACTGTAAGAGGCACTTTTGCCTTCATTCTTAAAGGCTTAGACTATGGCTTCTTCTTCTTTTTTATTTTTTTAAATATATTTTATTGATTTTTTACAGAGAGAAAGGGAGAGGAATAGAAAGTTAGAAACATTGATGAGAGAGAAACATCCATCAACTGCCTGCTACACGTCCTCTGCTGGAGATGTGCCTGCAACCAAGGTACATGCCCTTGACCGGAATCAAACCTGGGACCCTTTAGTCCACAGGCTGATGCTCTATCCACTGAGCCAAACCGGTTTCGGTGACCATGGCTTCTTGAGGCGATTGCAGCTCCCCGAATTTCTCACAACATTCCCGTATGATGGAGGTGGTATTATATTCATCCCATTTTTACAGCAAATAACAAAACCAAGACTCAGAGATGACATAGCTCTTGAGATGTGAACCTGGGTTGCCACACTCTGTCAGTATATACCTTTTTTTTTTAAAACAATATTTTTATTGATTTCAGAGAGGAAGGGAGAGGAAGAGATAATTATTGATCAGCTGCCTCCTGCATGCCACCTACTGGGGATGGAGCCCTGCAACCTGGAAATGTGCCCTTGACTGGAATGAAACCTGGGGCCCTTCAGTCCCCTACACTCTATCCACTGAGCCAAACCAGCTAGAGCTTGTCAATATATACCCTTATCTGAAAGAGTTCCCAAATCTACCTGAACCTAACACTTTTCAGGAAAATGGAAATAAGATGGCTTTCCACAGTTTAGAGACAAACAGGCCCTCTTGGATCTTTTCTCCAGCGACAATTTCCTCTATCCTCTGGACATCGGCAAACCAGAATCAGAAATGCACGATTCTGCATGCCCTGTGCCTTCCCAAGTTCCAAGTTAGCCACAATCGCAAACTCCCTGTTAGAGTTAGAGAGGGTTTGGGCATGAAAATGAATATAAAAGCGTTAAACAGACCATCCATCCTCAGAGGGAAGACAGAGGAGGGTGGGGAGAGGTAAGAGATCAACCAAAGGACTTGTATGCATGCATATGAGCATAACCAATGGACATAGACAGTAGAGGGGTGAGGGAATGTGCTAGGGGGTGGGAGCAGCTGGGGAGAGGTCAATGGGGGAAAAAGGACACATGAGTAATACTTAAAACAATAAAGAAATTAAACAAACAAATAAATAAATAGAACAAATTTTTACATGTAAAGAAAAGAAAAAACAGACTATTCTGATGTTTCCTTTTTTCCCTTACTTCTACCTCAAATTGTCTACATTCTTTACTCATCTGTCCCGATATAGATTGCCTTTGATACATAAAGCATTTTGAGGGATGTGAATACTTAATTTCTTGCGTTAAACTTGTAATATCCTTGGCAATTTACACACCTTATCTCATTTTTCTTCTTTTGAATAAGCATTGGTTGAGAACAATTAAGTGCTAGAAACAAGGCATTGAGAATAGGAAGGTGGCAGAGAAGAGTGCATTCTCACTGGGGAGACATAATTGTGACAGGAGCTTGCCGAAGTGCCATATAAATACAGAGGTGGGAAGCTTTGCCTTGGTCTTGGGCCTGTGTTTTCCCTTGGCAGCCCAGCCTCTGAGAAGGCCTCGTCATCGAGACCTGAGTGGGTTATGTCCAGAACAGAAAGCTCTGGCTCTTCTATGAACCTGGCTATTGACTTGTGGTAGGTGTAGCCTTGCCTTCAACACCACCCACCTGTCTGTTAAACTAGGAATAGAGTAAAATAGTATATTTTAAAGTGTTTGGGAAAAGCAAGTAATGAAATGACGTCTTAGACCTTTTCTAAAGAGACTTGCCATATGTACTAGTTTTTTTTTTTTGGGGGGGGGAGAATGCTAAAAATACACTTTGGAAATATTTACATATACTAGTCAGAAAAAATATGCAAATTAAGAATGAATTTCAGATCTTTTTTCTTTTAAAACAGTTACTTACTTCTAAAATCCTTTTGCCTCTTTTAGGTGATTAAAAATTCTGGCCATGTCCCAAGAGAGAGAATAGCAGAGGATTTTGTTTGGGCTCAATGGGATATGGCAGAGCAGAGATTATACTACATTGACTCGAAGGTAAAAGCTAGACTGGTGGCCCTCCTTTTTATAGGTACAATTGAAATTTGACATTATCTCTATTGTAATTTACTAGTGACTGCATTTTCATTGATGGTTTATTAAAAAAAATGAAAAGCTTTTTCATTACTGTTTGCTTCTTTCTCATGCTCTTTTGTTTTTTTTTAACTCGTATTTTTGTTGGTTTTAGTGGGATAAAATATCATTTATTTGTTTTTTTCTTTTAGAGATCAAGGAGTACCTTAAAATGTATTCAGTTTTGTGCTGATGAAAACTTTAACCTAATGGTAAGTCCAGATAATGACTGAGTTAGAGGAAATTTTTTTTAACATGTTGCTGCCCCTTTTTAAAGAGAATTGTTATCATTAACAGCATTTTAGCACTCTTGATGTGCTATCTGTCAGTTATGTGAACAAGTAAAATAGTTTTTGCCATCTCAAGGCTTTACCACTATAACTATTGCAATTAATATACACAGGAAATTTCTGATAACTGAATGCTTCATGTGAAAGAAACAGGTGTAAGAGTGAGGATTAGTAGAAGATAATAGGTGTGGTCTATAGTAAATAGTTTTAAGTAGTTATAAGTCATTGATGCCAAAGTATTTATGAAGTTGGAGGATTTGAGAATAAGATCAGTGAGAGGGCATAGTTTAATTAGTAAAAATCGAGCATGACTCCTGAAAAAGCTATTTGGAATGCTAGCTTTGGGGTAAAGAGTCATAAATATTTTTATCTGTAATGGATAGTATAGTATTATTCTTCCTGATGAGGACTAATATTGGTCTAGATTGATATCATACCATTATAAGAATTCATTTATTCCTCCTGTATCCCTGCCCCACTCCCCCTTTTTGACTCATCCACGATCCTGCTAAAGACATGCATTCCTTCTTTCCTTATGTGGCCATTTGTGTCTTGTAAAAGTTTGCTCCCTTTAATTGGCTTATTACATAATCCGTTTATGATACTCAAATCTAAAACAAAGTTTGCCAAATATTAGCCCTTTGAGAAATAAATACAGGTGGATCTTGTGATTGTAGTAAGCTCCAAAATATTCCTGATGGACTTTCTGTGCTGTGTATCTTCAGAATAACCTCTGAAGACAATGATGGTTAAATGGGCTCTTCATCATTAGGCGAGCCCAGCAGTGTCAGGCTTCATCACTTTTGTCACTGAATGTCATTTTTTTATTTTCTCTTGACTTTTTTTGACAGTTTGAAGCACCTTTGGACATATCATTAAGTGACTCAGGATTTAAGTAAGTTGTCAAAGATTTCTCTTAATTTTCATAGACACTTGTGGGCAGAATGGTTATATTCATGCCTAATCTATGGTATGCAGACAAAAGGATAATCAGATATTCCATGTCTTCTTTTATCCTTCTGTTTTCTATAGGAAATAGAAACAGCTTTATCAAGCATGAACCTAGGTTGTTTCCATGTAAAGCCAATTGTGCTGATTTTTGTAGCTATTTATTTCTATAGGCTGTTTCTGCCTATTTTGATCTATGATCTATGGAAGTACACTTCTCTCTGTGATTCAATAAAAGGAGTCAGTGAGTCAGAGACAGCCACCTTTATATCAAACATAAAATCCCTTTTCTGTAACCATCAAAGAAGAAATCACAGGTCAATCCACTTGTAAATCAACTGAATCTATTGCATTACTTCTTTTTGTTTTTAGACAAACGGTAATTTCCCACCCCCCTCCCCAGACCATTTTAGTAAAAACATGAAATACTTTAGAAAAACTAGACACAACACCATCAGTGCACAGAAAAAGTAGTCTTCTTGAATTAGAGCAATGATAATCCCAAACTATTCAATGTTTTACTAGCTTTACTTCATCATATATATAAATGTACAGTTGTGCTTATTTTGAAACATATACAGTCATGTAAATCAGAAAAAAATGGAAGTTGAAAATAATATTTTTCTGTTTCCCAGACCACATCATTTATATAACCATATATTTAAAAAAAAACACCACAAAACTGTTTTATGGAATTTTTAAACAACCCTAACCCTAACCTTTTGTTTAAAAATTCCATAAAACATGTCTCTACTTCTATAGGTATATTTTAGTGGTTACTATCTTTTGCAAGGGAAGTTATTTTTAAATGCATTCAAATTTTTTTGTCTTTTATGTTCTTAGACTTGTCAACTTTGGATGTGGTTATCTTCAAGATCAAGAGAAGTTATCCAAATACCCGACTCTGTGCGTTTTTACCAACCGTACAGGTAGAACCAACATTGTATTTACCAATTTGTTCAACTATACTCGAGTTTTATACAAAATGTAGTTATTGTTTAGTTGTATGGATCTTGAAAATGAAATGTAATGGCCACATTTTTTTGTAAGTGATCATTTGGATTTTTTTTTTATAACAGATTATTTTTTCCACTGTAATTTTATAAATCTGCTAGCTACATAAAATAAGCTATACTCAACAGGGTTATTGTTCTAATAGTTATTCTTGTATATTATCCTAACAGAGGAGATGGATTAACATTTAATCAGCCTAGATTTTCTTTCCTGCTTCATCTTTTAACAAATAGTACAGTGATGGAGATGCTTCTTGCATCAGACTTACTGATGTGTTTGGGTTTTACACCCATGAACTTAGCTGCTTTAAGTGCCATGCCATCACCTGCTGAGCTAATAATAAAGCTTGACTTACAGTTGTTAGTGTACATCTTCTGTCTCTTAACACCTATGTATTGCACATGGAAAAAATAAAAAAGGGGGGAGAGTATACCTGAAAATGAGAGGAGGGGAATATGATTACATGAACAAATATGGTGGAAAAAAAATGCTCATTAATCTCAACAATCATCTAAATGATCAACCATGATAACTAAATCTAATAGTCATTTTTAATATTCCAACTTGAGTGGAAATTTACCATATGAGTTAAGTAGTGATTATATTACAGATAGAAGTGGGCTTCATTTCATCTCCCCTGATTGCTGTTAGGAGTGGATTTCTTTTTTTTTTTTAATATATTTTATTGATTTTTTTATAGAGAGGAAGGGAGAGGGATAGAGAGTTAGAAACATCGATGAGAGAGACATTGATTAGCTGCCTCCTGCACGCCCCCTACTGGGGATGTGCCCACAACCAAGCTACATGCCCCTGACCAGATTCGAACCTGGGACCTTTCAGTCCGTAGGCCGACGCTCTATCCACTGAGCCAAACTGGTTTCAGCAGGGGTGGATTTCTTGTGAGAACCAGAAAAAAGGAAATTTTTGAAACTAGTATGGGAGAACGAATGATTTCTATTTGTGTGGATGTATATCCCTGGGTTTTCAAAGTTCCATTTCCCTTTGCCCAGTCATAGAAGAAGTGTAGCTGGGGTGTCAGCAGAACTAACATTAGAGCCAGTGTCCAGAATTTCCTTTCCATGTTGGAGCCAGGTCCTATACAGCATCAGGCTAGCTTAGCTTGTGTTCCCCACTGCAGTCCATCAGTCCATGGCATGTGGGAGTCTGTATGGCTGTGTGCCCCACAGGCAAATGCAGGAGAACCACGAGTCACAATAGTCACAAGCCAACCATGCCAAGAGTAATACGAACCAAGAGACTGAACTCTTTTGTTTAGGAGATTATGTATTCCCAAATTTTTGCATTGCTTCTGGCCAACAGTTTTGTTCCCTGGTGTGACAAGTATCTCCACTGTTTGTCATCCCAACTCTACTGGGCATGAATCCATCTTTCCTTTGTCTAGTCCCCTTCCCTCAGTGTCTTGCAGGGAATAGGCTGGTGTTTCCCTGCGGAGCGCAAAGTTGCAGGTTTCTGTGAAGATGCCCAAATGTCTGGCCTTCCCTTTGCTCCTTTCCTGCTGTTAATAACTAGCTAATTACAATGGTATCACTTGGACTGAAATAGCTTTCCTTTAAAGCCAAATTATGTGGTATTCTTTAAGCCAACAAGCACTTCCTCTATGCTAGGTATTGGGGATAGAATGATTAGTAAAACTGACCTAGTCTTTATTAATATGGAGAATACTATTTGGTATAGATTTTTGACATTGAATAAGTGCACACATAATTTTAAAAATAGAATCATGATAAATATTATGAATGAGAATTATAAGAAGCTGTAAGAGCATATAATGGAGGTTTAATGGAATATATTAGTATCTTCAGATATGTTACAGTTGGACCCAATCAGGGGAGATGAGGCCCACTTTCTCTCTCCTAGACATTCATTCATTCATCCTGTTCTGTCTTAGTCCTAAAAATTGCTCCCTTTCCCATCTCACTCCTTAATAATTCATCACATTTTTTTCTGTCTATCCCATCTCCCTCAGTCACATGAGTACCTCTATAAATCAGTCTTGAAGGTTTAGGGAAGGAAGTGATATTTCACTTAAGACTTGAAGAATATATATGAACCAAGAACAGTGTGAGTGAATTAGAGGCAGAAAGGGGAGAGTAAGCTGAAGAGGTAGTCAGGGACCAGGTGGTGGAAGGCCTTTCAGACCATGGAAAGATTTTAGATTCTATCCTAAGAGTCAAGAGAAGTCATTAAAGGGTATTTGTTCTTACGATAATTTATTTTGATAATGCCGAGGCATACAGAAAAAGTCAAGATTATAATGAATATCCATGTGCCTCTTATTTAAACAGCTTACAGTATTTACTTTATCATTTCTCCACATATAGGTACCGTTTTCTTTCTCTTGAATAAACCTTTTAAAAGTAAGTTGTAGACATCATGACAATTTGTTACTAAATTCAGCATGTATCTCCTTAGGTTAAATATACTCTTTAACTTCAGTTCCATTATCACTTGAAGAAGTTAATTAGTAAACTATTTCATTCTCAGATTTCCATAAATATTTCAAAATATGTGTATATGCATATGCATATCTATATATATAAAAGGCTAAGCAACCAGCCAACCAGCTGGCCAGCCAGTAGCTATCATGTGCACTGACCACCAGGGGGCAGACAAAACACAGGAGCGGAAACCACAGGCATGGAAACATGAACCAGCTGATGACTCTCAGAGAGAAGGGAAGAGGGGGGAGGACATGAAGAGATTAACCAAAGATCTTATATGCATAAGAAGCCCGGTGCATGGATTCGTGCACCAGTGGGGTCCCTTGGCCTAGTCAATGGGGATCAGGCCAAAACTGGTTCTCTGACATCCCATGAGGGGTCCTGGATTGTGAGAGGGCATAGACTAGGTCAAGGGACCCCACTGGTGCACAAATCTGTGCACAGCGCTTTTAGTCTTATGTAACCAAAGCCTAATATGCAAAGTGTCCCCTTGGAAGTTTGACCGCTCACTATGACTTGTGCTGACCACCAGGGAATCGTGCAGAGAAAGGAAGGCCCGGCTGGCAAATAGAAGATCCCAATTGGCTCTGATCTCTGGCCAGGCCTAGGGACTCTACCTGTGCATGAATTCTGTGCACTGGGCCTCTAGTAAATATATAAATATATGTATATACCAGTATGTGTATAACTTTTAAAGTGAGAATCCCATCAAGATTCGTGCATTATCTTCAGTTTTTTTTTTTTTTGTCTCATTTGATATAGACCAATTCCTACCTCTTATCCTCTGCCCTGTTTTTCTTTTCACAACATTAACATTTTGAAGAGTCCAGGCCATTTGCCTTGTGGAATGTCCCAATTCTGTATTGGTCTAACTGTTTTCTGGTAGAATTATTGAACTTTCCCTTTATCCTCTACATTTCCTGTAAATTAGAATTTAATCCTAAAGGCATTGTTAGATTTAAGTTAAACATTTAGAATACTTCATAGGTGACATTGTGAGCTTTATTTGTACCAGGTCAGGGTGGATATAGTGGCAGGATGTCCTAATGCTAGTGATGCTGTGTTTGGTCATTTGGCTAAGTGGTAACCACTGTCTGTCTTCCTTGTAAAGCTACATTTAATCTTTGCGTTAGTAATCTGTGAGGCGATACTTTGGCGTCATGTGGCTATCCTACTCCTAACAACTTCTCACCTGTTGGTTTTAGGATTCATTGATATTTGTTCACTGAAGTGTTTTAAGTGGGCAGAGATATGATTGGATATGTAGTTTTAAAAGATCACTGTGGCTGCTGTGTGGGGAATGAGTTAGAGGAGGCAAGAGAAAGAATGAGGAGAGGAGCAGTTAGGATGAGGTTTAGTTGTACATTTGAGTTGAAACTGCTTAAATTAGGATGGGCAGTAGAGATAGAGAATTGAATGGGTTTGAAATGCACTTTGGAGATGGAACTGAGAAGACTTGCTATAAATTAGATAGAGAGGGATTGTTTTTAGATTTCTGGCATAAGCAAATAAGCGAACAGTGGTGCCATTTACTGACATAAACAATCATTTAAGGCTTTTATTCTATGAAGATTTTATTCCTTTTGGTTTTATTCCCACAGGAGTATCTCATGAATAGTGGCAGCTATAATTTTTAATGGGCTATCTGTGACATATGTTATTTAATAAAATCTTAGGTTCATCTGGCATGAGGCGTGAATCCGTTTTTCCTTTCTCAACGGTGCCTGGGAGAGTAGAAAATGAGCCTTGCTCTTCACAGTCAGCTTTGAAATAGAAAAACATAATCCTATTTCCAATGTAATGCCATCAAATTTAATCTGAAACATGACAGAGAAGCAACTTTTTGGTTTTTGACTAATAGGTTGTTAGTTCATGGACTTCCCAAATTACTTTTCAAAAAATGATTTTGCTTTTTACCTTTGTGCTTAACCAAGAAATAAACAAAAATCTATTTTAGTGAAGTGGGATTGGAGAAGGGAGCAACTAGTCTACTCCCTGCATGCTTCCTCTATAATAGCTTCATTTTCCAGAAAACATGGTTCATGAAAGGAATGCCAATAGCCTCAGATCTTATTTTTACTACACTTGATCTTAGCCAAAAGGCCAAGAAGCGATTAGGGTCTTATTTTTAACTACTTACATCAATGATGATACTATAATATTTGATGTTCAATTGTCACATATTTGTCATTGGAAGCTACTTTGCCCTTTCACCATTACTTCTTACATTTTGGAAAAGCTTTATGCTGAATCTACTGCCCTGAGAAATGAAATTCAAGAACTTCCAAGGAATTAGAGATTAAAACCTGGATGATGGGGGATGCTCCAGAGAGTTGATGGTGGGCAAAAGTGCTGCTACTGTGGTCAGGCCACGTATGTTCTAAGATTATCAGTTCATATAGATTTTTCTAATAAGCTTTCTACAGTGGGAAGGCAAATCAGAGGAAAGAAAATATCCTCATTCCTTCCCTAGCTGATAGTCAACTTTGAAGCTCGACTGAGTGCACTCTTGTGTGTTCTAAGTCAGTGGCTGTGGTTCTTTTTTGTGTACCACCTACTGGGAGGTAGTGAGGGGTGAAAAGTGAAAATTCTCCTTCCTGTAAGAGTTGCCCTTCACAAGTTCCCAGAAATAGGCCTGTGTTTTAGCATTTTGTAGAGCCTTTTACAATGAGATAATTTCCCTTGGAAAACTTTGTCCATAATAGCTTTCATTGTCCAAATGGCTTCCCGAAGGCTAGCCAATTTGGAGATGTTATCTTCATCATTGATGAATATTTATTAAACATCTCTGCAGACACCATTAAGAGCATGCTTTGTTTTCTCAAACTGTGACTTTCTCCAACTTGTAAATAGAAGCAAAATTATTCTGGAACAACAACAACAACCACAATAATAATAGCAGCAGATAATCTTTATCTCACTGAATTCTCACATATGAAGTGGGTTCTATATTTTATTTACAGTTGAGGAAACTGAGGCTCAGAGGATTTAATTAATTTGCCTTAGGCAAATTTTAAAAAATACTGATGTCTGGATCTCACTCCCAGAGATTCTGATTTAGTTGATCTAAGGAGAAGCCTGGGCAGAGTGCTACATGGGACTTTTGTAACTCTCCTAATTATTATTTTTGCTTATTCTTTAGTATAGCATTACTTTTTATTCTTAGTGAATCTGTTGTAATTTTGAAGAAAAGTTATATATTTGTTTACTCAGTAACCATAACAGTAATTTTATATCTAACAGAATTGTTATTTTAATCTGGTAAAGTTATCTTTTTTTAAGTTATTGCAATAGAATGTAACAATAGTCTTAAATGTCATTGAATATAGTCATAAATGATAAGTAACAGAATCCCTAAATAACCTTATGGGAAATGGACTTTTTTTTTCTAATTTCATAGAGGAATTAGTGGAGTTCATGGAGGAAACAGTGGGTGGTTCATTGTGGTAGAGTAATGATTGAGTTCACACATCTAGTTAAACATTAGCTTGGGAACTAGAACTTTCCAGACTCTTTGTCAAGTTACTTTCCACCTGGAAAATCTCCTATTTCAGTTAATCACATAAACATTAGCACCAGAATGAACTATCATTTTAAGCATAATTTCCTCATTTGCAGGTCATAGACGGACTTTATCTAGTTGACCACATAGCAACAGTTGTTAGAGATGATGTACAGTTTCACACACATTGAAACAGGTGGGAAGACCAAGGATGTTCTGGAGTGGTGGACGATGTAGGTGTACAGGGCTCTCCTTTGCCCTTGGGCCAAGGCCCTCAGTGACACAAATATGGTTTGAGGGGGGGGGGGGCTCTCATACTACATTTGCTCTTATTGCTCCATAAGATTGCTGAGTTCACCTCTTATTCTAGGTAACTAAGAAGACTGAAAACTTGCTGTGAAGAGGAGATACAGTTTTGATATAGTAGGGTCTTTAGCTATTAGCAATGACTGGAAGGCAAGCTGGATTAGAGGCCAGGGCTGTACACGTTTATTAGGAGAATCTCATGAAACTTTGCAAACTTTTTTAGTCTCCCATAATTTCATACACAGAAGTGTGTCTCTATTCATACACTGATTATAGTGTGTGCTGAGTAATGGTTGAATTGAAATTTCTTAGCAACTTGTTATAGATCATTTCTAGAGTTTAGGAATCATCTAGGAGGTAAATTGAGACAAGACATCAAAAGGAATATAAGTAAGGTTCAGTGGTTTAGGGATCTTTTTGTTTATGATTCTACTAAATACCTTCTAATTTCTAGGAAGTTTATGTGTGTGCTACAGCCCGAAGTTTGACTCTTGGGAACAAATTACATATTCAGTGTTTTACTTTCATAAAGGTACTTCTTATTTATTTTGTGTGTTGCTTTTACATAATCACGTTTTTTAAATAGTAGCAAATGTGATAGATTTTAGTATTATTGAAGACATTCTATACCAATATACCTATATAACATGTTTCCTGAAGAAATTCACTGATGAATATTAAGTTAGCTAAATATTTTTATATATCATATACTTTTCATTCTACCCTATATCTTTCTCTAGGTCTGTAGGTCAATTCTAATGGACATATTTTCCCAAAGTGTGTTTGTTTGCTTTTCTGTTATTAGTCATTGGAAAATGTTGATAAATTTAACTTACAAACATACCTAAGGTTTTAGTTGAAAGCTTCCATGATCTCAGACCTTAACAGGTCTAAAACCTAATATATTTCATTTCACATATCTGTTATCCCCAAAATTGATATGTCAACAGCCAGCCTAGGGAGCAGGGATAAAATGTGGAACCTTTTCCAGTTCTGTCATTGCTCAAAGTGTGTCCTTTAATAGTTTTAGTCTGAACCATGCTAAGGAGTATTTATTTTGCTTATTTAGTTCCTTAAATATTGGTTTTTATGTAGTATATACTGTAGGTGAAGTTAAAAAATTTTAAAGATGGATTTCCCCCCAAAATTGAAAAAAATATTATGCCAGGCCATACCAGTTTATTATTCTGCAAGTGGGCCTAATACTTTTTTCAGAAGTTAGAGATCAAGGCAAAAAAGTTTAATAACTTACTTAATAATGAAAAAAATAAAAGTACATTCAAACATATATATATATATACTTTACTAGTTTAAAGTTGATATGTGTGGAAATTTTGCACACATTTTTCTAATGATTAATGATTAAAACCAGTAAATATGCCCCAGCCAGTTTGGCTCAATGGATAGATGTTGGCCTGCGGACTAAAAGGTCCCAGGTTTGATTCTGGTCAAGGGCACCGGCCTGGGTTGCAGGCTTGAGCCCTAGTACAGGGCTTACAGGTGGCAGCTGATCAATGATTCCTTCTCATCATTCATGTTTCTATCTCTCCTTCTCTCCCTACCTCTCTGAAATCAATAAAAATATATTAAAACAAAACAACAACAACAAAAAAACCACCCCAGTAAATAAAACTTTTCTGAGCTTAAGAAGAGTTAGAAAAGTGGAGAGTGAAGCCTAAAACACTAAGTTTAGTAGATAGCCTAACCCAATCTACCTCGAAGCAGTATTTCAAAATGATTCAGAGAAGTCTCAGAGAGTCGTAATGACTTCAAAAGTGTGGTGTGATCCTTGAGGCACCAGGGCCAGCGAGCCAGCTGGTCTCCTCATCTCTTGGATCCTTAAGTAGATTCCTTTGAATCATTCCCTCCTAGCTTAACCTACCTAATAAGTTCTGAGATTGTAATAAGCCTAAAACAACTACTGGAATGGGCTGCACTCAGGTCATCTACCCTTAATGCTGCCTTTGGGAGAAGGATGGGGACCATGAAGTCTCGAGGTCAAAGCTGCTTGCTTTATCAGTGTCACAAGCACTAATGTTGAGAGTATTATAAAGAGTCACTGCCTTAGGTGGAATTCCAGCTCTTTGTTTCTTAACATGTTCTCTCTCCATAGGGTACAGCAAGACCTTCACTGCTGCTCTGGGGAATGCTCACTCACAGGTGACAAAGGGCATTACTTTTCTTAATCTTGGTAAGTGAGAGAGAGGGGGCCACCTCTCTGCTCTGATCCATCCTTCCGGTACATGTTATGCTCCAACCTCCACATCTCATTTTCTTCTCTGTCCATCCTATCTTCTCATGCCTCTTTGGGGATTGGATTGCAATGACAATCACTGTCCTTTTTGAAATCTGATAGGAGAAGATTTTCTAGGGAAGCACCCAACCCCAACTCCATCAGCCTTTATAGAGGTCTGAGATGAGGATGCATTTCTCTTTTTAGGGAATCCACATTGTAAGCTTGCACATGTTTGCAGTAGCAATCATGAAAGCCACTTTGTTAGTGGAAAAATGATGACAGTGAGTGAGCTGTTTCCTAAAAGCCTATGAGCAATAATACATCATGTTGGCCCTTGATTCTAGAGAGGACAAAGGCATTTGGGAAATTGTCCATTCCCTGTTGCTAATTGCTAAAAGCTTCCAAGTCCCAAAAATGATTAATGAATCAGCTTAAGTGAGTTGTTTTTCATTGAGTAAATATGGTAAATGGAACTTGAGTTCTATTAAGGAAATCTATGAAGAAGAAAATAAAGAAGGGAGTTTCTACTGGGAAAGTGTCTTTTGCATGCAAATTGGGATATGGAGCACAAACAGGTTAGCACAGAACTGTTCCTTGCTTACATATGAGACATGGCATGGTATTTAAAAAGGAAGAGCTGCCCTACCTTTTGGCTCAGTGGATAGAGTCAGCTTTTGGACTGAAGGGTCCCAGGTTTGATTCAGGTAAAAGGCACTTTATATCTTAGCTGCATGCTTGATCTAACCAGGTGTGCAGAAGGCAACCAATTGATGTGTCTCACATAGCTGTTTCTCCCTCTGTGTTTCTCCCCCTCCCTTCCACTCTTTTAAAAATCAATGAAAAAATATCCTTGGGTGAGAATTAACAACAACAACAACAACAAAACAAAAGAGCTACTGCCATGACAAAGGTTTAAGAAGGTGTGATGTGAGGGAACTGGGCAAAGTGAGAACCAAAATGATAAGAATGTTCATAAAATGATTTTTATTCTGAATGATACTGTTGCTGATATAAAATATCTTATGCTATGTTGGCTAGTATGTGGCAGGTTTTATGAGCTCTGAACTTGTGGGAAATGACCTTAGGCCTGCTGCTACTACTTCCTGTGGTAAGAGAGATAAATATAAGAATTCTTGGGACTAGGATTTGATTCTTATCAGCATCTCATCTAAAGAGTGATTCGGAAAACTTTCCACTAAAAAAAAAAAAATCAAAACAAACCCCAACTTAGCATTTTGTGAGGTCAAAGGTATCCTTTCCCTCCATTCCCCACTCCCTTTTCCCCCCTGGGAATGACTCTTGAAAAGGGCAGGCATGATTTAATCTATGGTCTTCAGAAAGTAGAGAAGGCAGAAATACTAGAGCTTAGTGAAAATAGGCTGTCTTACATAGATTATCTTTCCTTCTTAAACACATCTTATAGGCTCAAAATTGTACCTGATTAAAGCTGTTCTAGAGATAATTTTTATGACAGCAATATTGCTTTGTTGAGTGATGTACTTTTTGCTATCAAGAGCATGCAATTTCCCTACATTGCCACCCTGTTAAAAGGGCTTATATTAATTGAAATTTTAAACAAAATAGAGTTTGGGGAAATTTTCAATGAACTCCTAAGCACCACTATATAAGAAATATGTTTATAAATAAAAAACTTCCATTTAAAAAATTAATATTATATGCTGTTTTACTTAAGTTATCTTGACTATTGCAATAATTTTGCTTGATGATGATAATCAAATTGAGGCTCAGAAAGGCTGAGCCTTTTTCTTCTTTTTTAAATGTTTTTAATGATTTCAGAGAGAGGGAGGGAGAGATAGAAACATTGATCAGTTGCTTCCTGCAGGCTTCGTATGAGGGACTGAGCCTGTCACTCGGGCATGCACCCTGACCGGAAATGGGACCGGTGACCTCCTGGTGCATGGGACAGTGCTCAACCAACTGAGCTACACCGGCTGGACTGCCCAGGCTTCTTTTTGTATCTCTTATCAGGGGCACTCTTACAGTTTTTTTTTTAATTTCTTTTGAAATCAGTCACCATAAATTTAGTGCTTAAACAAAACAAAACATTCTCTTATGGTTCTGAAGGTCAAGATTCTGAAATGAGTCTTGAGGAGCTAAAATCAACATGTGGACAAAAATGGCTCTTTCTGGAGATGTCAGGGAAGAAAGAAAGGGTTCTTTGCCCCCTACAGCCTCTAGAGGCTAACATTTCTTGGTCTGTGACCACATCATTTCAATCTCTTTCATCATGTGATCTCCTGTAGTCAATGTTTCTCTTATAGAAACATTTGTGATTACAATGGGTCCACTGAGTAATCCAGATACTGTCCCCATCTCAGGATCCTTAATCACATTTACAGGGTCCCTTGTATCTCTTAAAGTAACATATCTGTAGGCTCTGGTGGTTAGCACACGAACATTTGGAGGCCAGCTTACCACAGATGCTATTGTTATTTTTGGTGAGACAGTAATTCTTTGTGTGAGAGTGTCCTGCACATTGAGAGACTTAATATCCTTGGAGCCCACTCACCAAATGGCATTAGGAATCCCCCTGTACCCCACTGATTGTGACAATCCGAAACATCTTCATATACAGTATTTCTAAATGCCCCCTCTCCCAGGGACATAGTGCCATACCAATGGACTGGTTAGCCTAGGTCCATGGTCAGCAAACTGCGGCTTGCGAGCCACATGTGGCTCTTTGGCCCCTTGAATGTGGCTCTTCCACAAAATAGCACGCCCTGGGCGAGTCTGTTTTGAAGAAGTGGCATTAGAAGAAGTTTAAGTTTAAAAAATATGGCTTTCAAAAGAAATTTCAATCATTGTACTGTTGATATTTGGCTCTGTTGACTAATGAGTTTGCTGACCACTGGCCTAGGTCATTTGATGCCTAAATCCTTACTACTGTTACCCTACTATATTATTATTTATGTAATAAATATTATTATTTATTCTCTTATGGTTCTGAAGATCAGGATTCTGAAATGAGTCTTGAGGAGCTAAAATTAACATGTGGACAAAAATGGCTCTTTCTGGAGATGCCAGGGAAGAAAGGGTTCTTTGCCCCCTACAGCATCTAGAGGCTAGCACGAAACGAAATTTTAGAGCTTCCCAAATTGGCAGAAACTTTGAAGGAAATTCCCATCATAAACTATTCCCCATTTCTCAGATTAAGGAATAATTCATCTTGCTTAATATTTTTTTAATTAAGGTTTGCCATAATTATCTTATTGCAACCATTTGTGCTAAGCATTTTAGCATTGCTTGATCCATGGTGACTGGTTAGCGTTTTACATTCTCTTTTCGTTCCTTTGCATAGAATGCCTTCTATGCAAATGATTAGCACATATTTATTTGCTTCTTTGGAAAATAAGATTCCAGCTGGCTCACTTACAATTTAAATGTTTCATCATGTGAATTTCTGTTTTCCTAAGATTCTAGAGAAAATATTGGTATTTCTACCCTCCCATTCTCCAAAAATGTACTTTTACACCTTGACTCAATCTACATACAAATGTTCTTGGTACAAAAATATCTAATGCAGAGACCATGAAGATGTGAATTCTATAGAGGCAGTGTGCTATGCAAAGAAATAAATTAGTATTTCATAATTGCCAGAATGCCTGCAGAGATTATTTTGATGAATATCAACTTAAAATTCTCTAACAAAATGATGATGATGATGGTAGTGATAAGAATGATTATGATGATGATGGTGAATGGGTAAACATGGAAAATGAAATCTTAGAGCTTCTCCAAAATGGCAGAAACTTTGAAGGAAATTCCGATCTATACCAATTCCAACTATACCCAATTTCTCAGATTAAGGAATAATTCATCTTGCTTAATATTTTTTTCTTTTATTTTAAAAAGTTATTTTCTATTCTAATTTGCTCCTAAAGATCATTTAGAATTATACTATATAAAGCCATAATTCACTTAGAAACAAAACTATAGATTAAATTAAGGTAACCATAGCTAAAGGTCTAAGGAAAATTAGCCACAAGTAGAAATATATGAGAGCTGGCTATAAGATGGGATGTACTGATAGCAGACAGCTTATTACTGCATTGACTAAAGCTTTTGTTTTAAGAGATTAAAAAAAAATAGGAATACTATGAAGTCCTGGGCTTTATCTGTACCTGTACAGCTCTTACCACATGTAGATGACCTCAGTCTTTCTCTTCTACAGACTATTACGTGGCTGTTTACTTACCTGGTCATTTCTTTCATCTACTTAACATTCAGCATCCAGACCTGATCTGCCACAGTCTGTTTTTGACAGGTACAGCTGATGATTTCCCCTTAAGAACATGGTCTGTTTGAATTTGTTGACTTTAATGTTTACGTTTGGGTAAGAAGGGTTTCTTTTCTTTGCTGATCTTTCTGTTTTTGGCCAGGAAACAATGAAGTGATGGATATGCTACCTCATGGACCTCTACAGTCGCTGTCGGGGTCCCTGGTGCTGAATTCGTGTTCTGGGAAGCTCCACAGAGCATCCCTCAACCAGTCCTATTTATTACGGCTCCTGTGGGACACGCGGCTGGACTGTGAGAAGATGGCCCTGTTGCACTGTGTGCTCTCACATGGCCAAGACCTAGAGTTCCTGGAAGCCCAGGTGGAGACACAGCTTACGTTTAAAAATTGGCCAATAGACAACATCAGATGTATTTATTTAGTGGTTGAGTAT